>JASCZW010018922.1:0-14592 GCA_034211315.2 Aedes japonicus | reverse complement strand
GGTATAATGACGTATTTGGCAGAATGCCCGTTGGGTAAATGGCTTTTGGCCTAGTGGCGATCGGTCTAATGGTATTCAGCTTAATAGTCTTACACTCTATTGTAACGGCGAGACTCGACTTAACGAGGTATAACTAAAAAAATGAGAATGATTTCAACTCTCTCATACCAAACCACAAACGTGTACAGAGAAAATAGAGATTATGTGAATCAATGCTCGCTGCCTCCCTAATTTAATCGCATGTTTTGTTTTGTTTCAACTTGTTCAGTTGTGATCGAAATGCCGTCGAAGCTAGAAGCATTACGCGACCAGATTGTACAATTCTATCAAACGAAAACAAATAAAAAAAAAAACTCAGTATCGGGAAAACTTCACTGTGAACAATTTTAAAACCGAGCATATTCCAGTTTCAACCATCTATCGTATCCTGACATCCTCAAGAACAGCTCATAGGAGTAGTTGTGAGAGCCCGGCTAAATTATTTAATGTACAAGAAAGAATTTAGATAAAGCTTGCTTCAGATAGAATTGGAACAAAAACAATTGCCTGTATTTCAGTTATTTATTATTGAATTCAAGATCTTTTTTATACAAATATAGTGTTTTCTTCATACTTTTAGAAAAATACGGTTAAAATTATTCGTCACGGTTTCGAAGGAATTCTCGAATTTTCCTGTAACACGGCTCACTAGGCGGCGCACACCTTCTTCGTCCATCGTTTTAGCTATCTTATTCCACCAGGTCTTCATCTGATTGATGTCTTTGACAACCTTTCCCTTTGCCTTGAGTCTCCTCTTCATGAATGCCCAGTATTTCTCAATAGGCGAACTGGGGGCAGTTGGGTGAGTTAAGGTTTTTCGGAACAACCTGGACACCTTTCTACTGCATACCATTCTTGGACTTGACTTTGCTGTAATGACAGCTTGCCAAATCTGGCCAAAACATTACGGGATGGTCGTGAGGATCGAATGAACGGCAATATTCGTTTTTGGAGACACTCTTTTGGTATAGTTCCGACGTCATTGTCTTATTTGTAACGAAACTTTCGATTTTTTGCCACAGCTGCAAATGCCCTGCCAAATCATGAATTTTCAGTGCAAATTTGTCGGCAAAAACAAATTTAAATTTGGCTGGAACATCCCCCGAGCCGTTGCCAAGTAAAATTGTTGACCTGGGATTTGCCCGGAAGTCAGCCTTGACATAGGTTTCATCGTCCATCAGAAGACACCCGTCGAACTTGGTCAGCACCTGGTCGTATAGCTTCGAGCACGGATTTTGGCCACACTATTCTGTTTTATGGTCCGATTTGGCTGTTTGCTAGCTCGATACGACTTGATTCCTTCCCGGAGTCGAGTTCTCCTCACGGTACTATGGGCAGCACCGAATTTTCTGGCCAAATCACGGTCCGACAGATTGGGATTCCTCTTAATCGTCTTCAAAATCTTACCACGCAGTTTCCGGTCGATAGTTCCACTCTGACGATTGGCTTGAGGCTTCCGAATCGTCGTCAATGTTTCCTTATACCGTTTGATAACGCGCCATACGGTATTTATGGGCAATTTCAGCTGTTAAGCTGGCCTAGATGCAGACCACCAAATAACTGTGCACAATTTTTTCCCTTCTTTCGGCTTCCATGTTGATTGTTTACAAAGTACAGTCGATTTGCGGAATGTCAAAAATACATACGTGAAGCTGACAAAATTCCCGACACGTGGGCGCCAACTTCCAAATCCGTCCACCAGGAGCGCCACAATATGAGCAAAAGTTTGTTCCAATTCTGAATGAAGCAAGCCTTAGCTCTATAGTACTTTTAACAACAAGGATTCGAAAAGTTCAACACTACGCAACCTTACATAGAATACACAGAGCAACAGATATCAACCGTAAAATCCCAATGCCGCTGGATGACCGGAAGTTACGCCGGAAAATGTTTCGTTTTGGCTGATGAAAGCTACATCCCTCTCTCAAAAACCCATATCCCAGGAAACGATCGATATTATTCTGATATGTCAATCCATCCACCTGGGCACTTTTCACAAAATTTAAAACAACCATGTTTTTTGTAGTATCTTCAAGGATTTTGAACGTACCTGTCAAATTCCTTGTTTTTGAGTGCCCTGCTAGACGATCGATTTTGCGAAACTCTTCATAAAACGCTTTAGAAATAACACCCTTTAAGAATAGTTTGTGAAGATAAAATCCTCAGCAGGGCACAAAATTATCACGTAGCTACGTGTTTATGAAAATGATCAGAGAAAAATAAACCCACCCTATAAAATTAACCACGTCTTCCCAATAACCTACATTCAACCGATACGCGTACACATGGTCTCTTTATGATAAAAAGCATGCATAAAAATTATATTTATCATGCTTACTTTAGGGGTACACAAAATACTAAGGGACGTAACCATAAGGCTGATGCAAATTTTGAAATTTTTGCTCCACTAGCCTTAATCGACGCCAATTGGGGTCCTGATAGTCCCCAACAAATTTGAATAGCTGTTTTTGTATTAAATTTACATCTCAGGTATCTTCGACATTTTCATAGTTGGCAACTTACACTATATGAATCTTAATTAGGTTTGGTTTAAGCACATAATATCAAGATGTTAGGGATCTGGAAATGTAAGTTTGAGATTCTTCATACTTATTCCCATACAAACTTTGAATAGCGTGTGCAAAGCCAAATTAAAACCAAATGTGTTCAAATTTGTTGGGGACTATCAAGACCCCAATTGGCGTCGATTAAGGTTAGGGGAGCAAACATTTCAAAATTTGCATCAGCCTAGTAGCCATTCAAGGGTTTTTCCTTAAACGTATTATTAAAAATACATTTTCAACTATAGAGTAGCGTAGGTTGTACTTGAGTAGTACGTTTCATAGATCATCTAAGGGGAGAATTTTCTGAGAAATCTGAATCCAAGGTGAGATATTACCTATAACGTTTTAAAAAGATGTAGAAGGAGATGTTCGCTCATCACCATGAGGCACCAAGAGTGAACAACAATGTTTTTGGCTAGAATTGAAAGATATGAAGAGAAAGTTTTGATAGTTCCGCTAGTGTGCGGCAGGCTTGGAAACATAGTGGTGGGGACCAGTATAGCATCGCTTCACGGTGTTTCTCTCCGAGGTCTCTACGTTGGAGACGACGAGAAAAACTTTAGTGATCGTCAGTCGGTGCGAATCAAAACAAACCCAAAAAGGAGAGAGTTCCTCTCCCCATGTGCGCATCAGTAAACAGAGTGCACACAATGGTATCAGAATAACTATACAAGTCAACAGTGGTACATGAGCGTCTTCCAACCGGACATTTTTTGCCTGTTGAAGTGGCGGACTTAGTCCGTGCTTTAACCTACCCGGCAGTGGGATGTTAGGCAAAAATGTCGTTGGTTCTGAGTACCACTGTACACATGCTCCTTTTCGCTCAATTTTCCTAAAACATCTGCTATGTTTCCAAGCCTGCCGCACACTAGCGGAACTATCAAAACTTTCTCTTCATATCTTTCAATTCTAGCCAAAAACATTGTTGTTCACTCTTGGTGCCTCATGGTGATGAGCGAACATCTCCTTCTACATCATAATCGTTACTCCTCGCACGGAGAATATATAACATAACAACTAATGTATGTTTTCAAAAAGGTTGTATGTGTAAGTAACAAGAATTTTTTGAGGTACGTTTAAATCAAACATCAGATCCGAGAAGTACGCTATTGGTACATTACTTTGGTGTAATTTTTATAGCGTTTTATGAAGAATCTCGCAAAATCGACCGTCTATTCAGCAGGGAACTAAAAAACAAGAAATTTGGAAGGCACGTTCAAAATCCTTCAAGGTGCGCTATTGTACGCTGTTGGTACACTACAAAAAACTTGCTTGTTTTTAATTTTGTGAAAAACGCCCTGCTGGATGGATTGAAATTATTCTGATAACATTTCCTTTGCATCTTCAAACGTGAAATATACGTTCAAGCATAAGTTTGAGCAGAAGGTGATGCTTTATTTTGTCATATCTGAGAGAGGAATTTCGAAACTATTGTTCAAATCCAGTGCTTTGGCTATTTATCAAGAAGTGTACCAAAATCAATGTTTAAAGAAACTTCTTCAAACATATCATGCTAATGAAAATGACTCGACACAAGCCTTCTTGACCAGTAAAAGTACCCAATAGAGATGGTAAGGTATAAGTAGTCAAAGTGCAATCATGTTTATCTACTATTGATTTAAGCCCGCAGAATTACAGATTTTTTTTATGAAATTGACATAGAATCCGCCAATAAAATCAAAAATGTTGAAGTAATCTCCTATAACTGGTAGTCCTAGTAGTTCAATTGTGAGAAAGTCAAAATAAAAGTTGCTTGGAATATTGATGTGTGTTGAAACAAACATAGTTTTGGTGATGGACCGTCTCGAATAACTTATGAAAAGAACGTGTTTCTTAAGTTTTAAACCACTCATGAAATTAAATTTAAAATATCTCCAAAGCGGTTACCTTTAGGGAGATCGTAATTGTGCACAGCTCGATCAGAAATTTAATGTAGAATCATATGTTGGCATTGTAAAGTACTTTTGATAAAAATTAAATAATTTTATGCAAATCTTTCAAAAGTTGGTATTAAGAAATCTTTTTAAACAATTTTTTGGCCATGTTCTGCTCTCTTAAACAATGGATTTTTGCCCGTACTTTACCATTAAAATAAAATTTAAAATAGCATATTTTGAAAACTTCGATTTACGGTTTTAATTAAAAAAAAAATTCATTTATTGTTAAAAACAGTTTTAAAAAATAAACCCCTTTACGAGCGTATTAGTAGAACAATTTTGACAGATAGGCCTATTTCGTCTGCGACAAACAGACTTCTTCAATGTCGAGTGCTTGACTTGAAGAGAACCTACTGTACCTTGATCGATGTTCTCTTCAAGTCTAGCACTTGACACTGAAGAAGTCTGTATGTCGCAGACGAAATTGGCCTATCTATAAAGAGATAAGCTTTCTGTAGTGGAATTTAGCGGAATTCGCTCACGTTTCGTAGTGATAATTTTAAAAAGTGGTTCAGTTTTTTTATTTTTTAGAAAAAGTCATCAAGTGAAGTGTTAATTGAAATATTCCTAGTTCTCCAATTGTAATAATGATTTTTTCATGTAAACAACTTTTTTTCAGTGTATAATTTTTTTCATGGACATTTTGATCCCTACCATATCTTCTCAGACACTGTTTCTCTAAATCAAACGAGTATCGAGTTACTGTTTTCCTAAAACTGTTTTATCAAATACACAAAAAGACCTTCTCAGAAGTAAATCATGTATCAAAATGACCGCACCTTGTGCTAAAATACTTTTACTGTTATTCCGAAAAAATTTTTGCAAAGTTTCGGCCAAATATAAAATACTTAAGCTTTGTCATTGACTGCTTTGGCGTGGAACCGCTCTTTATGAGTTAAACGAATGGTTTCGTAGTATAAACTTGATTTTATTTTCAGTGTATGATATTTAAATACCGTCTGAAATCATCTCATTGTTACAAACAGTTCGTTCAATTTTAGAATCTAGTGTTGTTGTGGGGAATCCTTGTCAGAGTCGTAGGATTGCAAAGTTGGAGTCTGCTCAGGGAAGGTTCGTTTGCCACGCTCTACGCCAACTACCCACGTAGGATGCAACAAACCTTCCTGTCTAGGAATAATGTAATAAATACTTTGGTCTTTTGAAAATGGTTTTAAGTAAATGTGGTCAGCATTGCATAGGGCGATAACCACCTAGAAAACTTCAAAAAAAACCTCAACATTATCCAATGCAGACTCTTGTCTGGTCATAAGTTTTCAATTCAAGAATGCAAATTAAATCCAACCAAACAGCGAAAGTTCTTCATTACCATGAACACATCTCCTCGAAAACCCAAAACATCACAACCAAACCAATTTTCCCCGCCAGTGATAAACATTGGAGTAAATTATAAATCTCAGGAAAACGGTCCACCGGCTGCCAACCAGCCACTACTGCCGCTGTCAGTCCTGAAAAATGAAAAACAGAAAAAAAAACCACAAACCCAGAGGCCGCCGTTCAACGAGGATGAGTAAAATGTAAATCACTTGCTAACAAAATTCATCCAACCAACCTCGATGTGGAACTGTCACCGCCAGGCCCTCCTTTCCGGAGCGGGTCTTGGCCCTCGTCATCCATCAGCGTGCTTTTTCCGAGTAGTCCAACTTTGGTTGAATCCATATTCCATCCGAAGAAACCTCTGAAAGGGTATAATTATCATAATTGCAAAAACAACATTACCAGTGCAAATCCTCTTAAATGCTAGGTATGATGGAACAAGCAACGGGGAATGGGGAGGTCGGTGGACAGCTGAGTGGATTCTATAGAGCCGAGCTAGTCTCTGCTGCAGTTTAAGAATAAATGAATGCGGAAGAATAAAGCCGTTATTTTTTCGGTGTGAATATCTTTGTATGGAGGGAAAACAGAAGATATAGGAAGTGAAAAATCTACTCGATTCCGGTGGAATGCTTTCCTGGTTCGAACGTGTCTACCTCTGCGGGACGTCAGCCGGTGGTGATTTGAATGATAGAGACAGGAACAGCGGAATCCATTGAAACGAATGGCGGAGAATAATCCTTCCGTTTTGCCGGGCTTTTGAGCGAGCAAGTGAAGCAGCAGTCGACGTGCTGCCTCATTCATTCGTAGGTTAGGTGGGCTTTTGGCAGAAAGGATGCAGATGAATACATTTTATGGATTTCTTTTGAAGTGATCATTTCTCATTAGGAAGAGCAACAATTTCGCCACGGCTACTGCGGTGATTTAGGAAGGTGCAGAAAGGGGCATCAACACTTCATCGATGACTTTTTCCGAAGGGCCAATTATGGTAATTAAATGCTTCGGGATACCATTACCGAAATTTAGATGAGGCTTTTTGAAACGAGTTACCGTTACTTACGCTGATGAGTTTTGCAAATTTGATGATTGATTCTGAGGGGGGGACTTAGCTCGACAAGTCAGCCAGAATTTCAGCTAATTCCAACTTCCTCAACAATGACTTGTTATCATGCACCAAACAGACAAGTCAAAATTCTAAACACGCACACGCGACCAGCAACAATGGAAAGATTTACTTTGGTTCTGAAATGGAAGGGTCGGGGGAATGAATCGGATCAGTTGGAATAAGTTAGCCTCGGGAATTCGGCACCGTTCAGTCCTACGCAGCCAGGTGTGGAACTCCAGTCGCAAAATTGAGTTGTCAGTGGCATTCAAACGAGCAAACGGGTAACCGACAGAATGTTGATTGACTGGATGTCGTCAGGGGATGATATGATGACACACCGAAAGAACTGGATGGTGATGACATACGTTCATCCACATAAACACACACAGAGACACAGACACAGACACAGACAATGGCGGAATGATTGTAAAATTTCGATGGTTTTGATCCTGGCGTCGGCTTTGTTTAATCCTCCCTGGTTCTCTCTTCAACTACACTTTGTCGGCAATTGATGCAGGCTTGACAATTTGTCACCATAGAAATGGAAGGATGTCACAGCGGTGTGTCTCAGAGTTGATGTTTGATTAAGATAAATGTCAAGAGATCAATCTCTTTGATTTTAACAGTTGGATAATACGTAGATATCTTTGAAATGGATGGCGGGAATCTTTTCAGATTATGCCATGTGATGCAAGGAGATATCAATAAAGATTCATGAAGATTATTCCTCACTAACAATCGAAGAGTACACAAGCTATTTCAAATCCACTGATATAAGGGATACGGATTTGATGTTGGCTACTCAAGTAGCACACTAAGATCATAATTAGTTGTAGTAACTTGATTTTGACTTAGCAAGTCATATTTATGGTATCTCAACCGAATGGCAACAAGTGTGCTACTAGGGTAATGGCTATGAGAAGGGTCATATGTTGCCTATGTTTTTATCAGGATGATCAAGTAATTGCAAAGAAATTGATTGATTCCTAGACGATTTATACTTGTTTACTTTAACCTAATTTTTGATTTTCTTAACTATGTGGACACCATGATTTCACTGGTTAAGCTGAACAAATTATCTCCACGAGCTGATCCTTAAATCAAAATTTGGCTAAATTCAACCGATTAACCGAGTAATTAAACCTAGATGTACATTTTAAACCTAAAATCGCCACCCGTTATAAACTAATTGTTTACATAGTTAAAGTAACGATGATTTTACGTGAAAACCGTAGACCCAATGATAGGGACATATTTGTTTCTATGTTATATGGCTTATTGTAAAAATAACGTTTTGAAAATGTTGTTATGGGTAAAATTATAATGGAAGTATTTGATATGCGATTGTTGATTTTTCAAATGGCTCATCTAAACACAAACCAAAAGAACAAAATCTGTGTAGAGAAAATTGTAATGTTTTCATTATCGAATGGACGTATGGAAATCATATATGAAAAACTCTTAAGTGCTTCAGAGTAGTTTTATTTTAGTTTGTTTTATAAATTTGTGTGTTGTGTAGAAAAAATATAGCTGGCAAAGTCATAAATCTGAATATCAGATAGAAGAAACCAAACGAAGATTGCATTTATTAATAAATCTATCGAATGGGACAAAGTTGCATACACGAACAGGACAAATTTGGTGCTTATAGACCAACAATACATCAATTTCCTTCGAAAGTTTCTAATGTTATAAAATTAGTTGTGTTTTTGTGAATTTTTGTGAAACATACTATCAAATATCTTATTAAACTTATCTAAGCAAGTGTATAGCAATTTGAATATCGTTTACTGCTCAAATAATGTATGTGCTACCCAAGCAGGACCGAAAAACATGATAACTAGTCTTGGTATTTATGAGCTCAGATTAAGAGGTAAAATACCTGAGGAAAATACCATGAAATTGTTTCCAGAATGTTATGCGAATACCAAATTGAGGTAAGACAATACCAAAATAGTACCTCTAAGGTATTCCTAGGTATCCAAAATAACAAGTTTTGCTATTCGAGAGATATTTTGCTTGCAATTGTTTGGTATTTTACCGCTTAATCTGAGCTTTTTAATACCAAGGCTAGTTATCAAGATCAAAATTAGGTATTCATATGTTGTTGTCTCCTGCTCGGGTTTAGTGAAAAAATTAATCAATCGTTACGTATTAGGCTGAGTCAGGAAACACATACCCTATATCGGAATTTTTTGAGCCTTTTGTTGAGAAGACAACAGTCAGGAAAATTTTCATTAATACCCGTGTTTGGAACAAATTTCTTATAGGTACATTTCAATACAATGGAGTCTGCCATACATTTGAAATGAGGATAGGTACAAAGTTAACAAAGTGCTGCAAAGTGCAAAGTCAATGAAGTTCTTGACCTCATCAATTTAGTATCTTTCATAGCTTTTCAAGCTCATGAAACACTGCTTCTTCTCTCCCTAAACCAAACTATCCGAAACACACACATATCCAATAGCATCAACTTGATTCTTTTCCATCGTGTCCAAACAGTAACGGGTGAGTCTGACTGCCACCATGTCTGAGAAAAAAATTCCTGTTTTTCAATAATCTATTATGAAAAATAAATTTTGTAGTGGACATCACGACAAACAATCAAAAAGGGCCAAAATAATTGTAAAAATATAAATTTTTGTTTTTAAAATTCACAATAACTTGAGAACGGCTAGGATTACAAAAACAGTTTTCATATGATTTTAAATAAAAAATAATGCATAAAATCTAAACAATGTTTAAAAAAAATATTTCATTTTCAACATTTTCAAAAAATTAATAAAATTTAAGAACAAAACAAAGTTAAAGAAGTGAACATGTAAAACTCTTCACCAGCTTCAAAGACATAACTTCGGCTTTCCTAAAAATAAAAATTAAGAGGATCGAAGGGAGGGGTATGTTTTAAGCATGAATTTACGATTATTTTAGTTTCAGTGTAGTTTTTCTTGAAGAACACTTCATTTCATTAAGAATTTTTGAAACATTATAGGTTATGCCCTCTTTTTTTGTTGGGGCGCAGAACCACTGTATCCACTGAGTTGATCTTTTGTGGTAGTGCCCTTCTTTGTGAGTTTCTTCCTGAACTCCGAAGGAAGGTTTTCCCTAAACTTCTGCATTTTGAATTCCTAGGAAGCACTTCAGAACCTCTGTAAAGTATCAAACTTCTAATAAATCCTCTTCTTTTAACTTCTTCCTGAAGGTCAGTGTGTCGTCTTCTGATTTTCGAGGAAATTATCACCTGAACTTCAGGAAAGTATGATCTTGATCTTCGTACTTTGTTTGGTCCTGATTTTTTTAAATAATGCTGCTTGTCCTTCTAACAAGTGCTTCCTATACTTCTGAACAGTTTCTGCCTGACCTTTGGAGAAGTTGAGTTTTTTTTCCAGGAAGCCTCTTCCTGAAGCCCCGAAAAAGTCTTCTTCTGAAATTTCTAGGATGTGCTCCAAATTCTGGGTATAATTTTTCTGTACTTCTAGGAATCTACGACTTATTTCATAAACAACTTAACTCGAGGGTAAATTTACAAATGCCAAGTGCAAATGTGCTGAAGTGATGCGTTTGAATGATGCGAAAATAAATCCGAGTTGCCATGTTTATTACAATTGCTCATCACTTTTACTGTTGTTCTGAGTCTCAGTGCGGAAACTGACTAGGCTTGACAGAAAATGTTAGGATCACAAAAGTAATAGCATTCAAACGAAAAATTAAAATTGTCTTTTTGTTAATCTGACCCAAATGAATCGAGCTCTTGGTCAATTTCCTATCAGTTTTGCCTAGCATTAGTTTTGCTAGCTTCGCGCCACAAAAGCCTGTGGCGATGTCCATGTTAACTCTTACTCAACAAAATGTTACAAAATGTTAGTTGTCGACCAACTCGACAAAATTTCGATGATCTCGACATCTGAAATAGCAAAATAGATCTGTCGATCAATTGGCCTCTATGCTTATGAAGATAAAAGAAAATCAACTTGAAGGTTTCATTACTGTAAACTTAAATCTAAATAAAGAGATTCATATTAATCATCATCGAAGTATTTCCGTTTTTATCAAAGACCGAAAACCATAATAATTACGTGCCAATGGGGTAGTACATGAGCACGATCAGTCGCGCACTGTTTTGCCAGTTAAGGGGGGTTTCTTTCCCCTTCTTGCCTACCCTGCATTGGTGCAGCTTGATACAAGATTGTGGGGTTGATCGGAACTGTCATTCAAAATGGCACTCCACCATATTTCAATCTTCTTCTATTCAACTTCACAGCCTGCCATACTCTAACAGAATTATCAATACTTAATCTTCACATCTTTGGTTCTAGCAGAAATTACTGTCCACTCCTAGGGTCTCATATTAATGAGAAGATATTTCACTCAAAACATTATAATAATTTACGTACTTCACACTTGGAGTAATAAAAATATAATAAGAAGACCTATTTGCACAGTTTTGATGGATTCGTCCAGGCATGTCTAGTCCACATGCTATTTATATCCTCGACGATGTTATCAACTTTTGCAGGCTGCAGATACAAAACTTTCCGCAAGATTCTCGTCGTCCACAATCGCGTTTTTCTGCTTTTGTGCGGTGCGTTCTCCTGTGAGGCATTCAATTTTCAGCCAAAGTTCCGTGGAGCTATTAAACAGTCCTTTTTTATCCGGGAATTCCTCGATTTTTTTACCCTAATTTCGTCGCGCTTTTCCAGTTCTAAGATGGCCGCTATACACTTCCCATATCGACCGAACCTAAATCGACTGAAATGTGCGGTTATTCTGAAGGAGAAAACTTGATGCGTTTTCAACGCTGCCTAGAAGGAAACGCGTTGGAAGCAGTTAGGAGTTATTTGATGCAGCCGTCGTCGGTCCCGCTTATCATCCAAACCCGGAAGACATTGTAGGGACGCCCAAAACAAATAATCAACTCGTTGTTAGCCAAAGTACGTTCTACTTCCACGCCGAAACCGGAACGGCTAGAAATATTGATAAGTTTTGGACTAGCGTGCAAGAACTTGTGTCAACATTTTCAAGCAGCAGGCCTTCAGTCTCATCTGTCAAATCATTTACTCTTACAGGAGATATTGGAGAAGCTACCAGTTAAAATCAAGCTGAACTGGTCTAAAACAAGTACACACTGTCAAGAACCTTAATCTTCCAGTTCAATCGTTGGACTATTCAGAACTCAGTAAGCAATTACCACATCTCTGTGGCTTACCAGTGCATAGCTACGAATCCGTGGCTCCTACAATTCTGATCGGGCCAGACAAGGTGCCATTGAAACTTCGGGAAGGTTGCTAAGATGATCCAATAGCAGCTAAAAATAGATTGGGATGGGTGATTTATGGAAGCGTGAACGCAGAAACAACAACCAGAGTCACCGGAAGAAAAAATGGCCGACAGGTCAGCTGCTTACAAACGTGACCTTGGCATGATTTGGAAGCCAGAATCAGATGTCTTCGTCGTCCATGACATTTTCAGAGAAGAAATCCAAGCACTTTTACGAGAGGACACTGTCCTAATAAAGAGGGAAGTCTTGCGGATCGTCATGAGCTGGTGCCGTATTTGTCGTCCACGGAAAGGTTCTTGTGCAGCATCTATGTCGGTTTCAAGTTTCCTGGGATACACCTATCCCCAACACTCCACAAGACCAATGGCAGCGATATCCTTGGAGCTGCACGTTTTTGTGGACGTTTCTGCAGAGGTTTTTTCAGCAGTGGCCTACTTCCGAGTCGTAGAGGGATCCAGAGTCCGCTGGTCCTTGGTGTCTGCGAAAACTAAAGTTGCGCCCTTGCAATTGCTTTCGATTCCGAGATTAGAACTGTCAGCTGCTGTTCTTGGAGCAAGGCTGTCAAAATCAGTGATGGAAAACCACACGCTGCCGATTAAACGGAAAGTATTCTGGAGTGACTCTACCACTTATCTATCCTGGTTGCGAGCAGATCCCAGAAAGTACCGGTAATTCGTTGCATTCAGAGTGACAGAAATCCACAAACTGACGCAAGTCGACGAATGGCGTTGGGTACCCACACATTTGAACGTGGCCGACGAAGCTACGAAGTGGGGCAAAGGACTTAAAATCCCCCCTAACAACCGCTGGTTCCAAGCTCCAAAGTTTCAGTATCAGGATCCGGAACGGTGGCTCCAGCAAGGTACAGCAGAACAAGCTACTCAAAAAGAACTTCGCCCGATACACCTTCTTCACTACATGGTCAAGGAACAACTGGTGCAGTTTTGAAGGTTCTCAAAATGAGAACGTTTGGTTCACGCTGTAGCCTTTGTACGTCGGTTCGTCGACACCCTTTGCTGCAAGAACAAGAACCAAGCACCTGAAAAACAAAAATGGCTAAGTTATGATGAACTGGTAAAAGCAGAGTCAATTTTTTTTTCAAATTGATTCAGCACGAAGTTTTTAGCGATGAGATCGTTATCCTTAGGAAAACCCAAGAGCTTCCCACTGGAGAACGGCAAAAAATTGAGAAGACCAGCAAAGTTGCCAAACTTTCCCCATTTCTGGATGAGCAGAACGTCATGCAAATGGACGGAAGGATGGTAAATGCCCTGCAAGTGTCATTCGATTTCAAGTTCCCCATAATTATTCCAAAAAACCATCTTGGAACAAAGCTGATCATCGACTGGTATCACCGGCAGTACAAACACTGCAATGCCGAGACCGTGGTGAAAGAGATGTGCCAAAAAATCCACGTGTCGGAGATGCGAGTAGCTTTCGGAACGCATGGTCCGGTTGGTCAAAACTGCGCTGGCCTCGCTGTCTACTGGGGGTAAGCCAAACGATGAAACCCTTGAGACATTCTTGATCAAAGCCGAATCCATCGCAAACTCGAGGCCGCTCACGTATCTGCCAATAGATTTTGAAGATCAAGAAGCGCTGACTCCGAACTGCCTCCTGATGCTGAGCACCAGTGGAGTCAACCAGTCAGCTAGGAAGCTGATTGACGAAAGAGCGCTGGCACGCTGTAACTGGGACTTGTGCAAAGTTCTGTTGGACAGATTCTGGAGTCGTTGGATTATGGAGTATCCTCCGACAATAATGAAGCGAACAAAATGGTTCAAAGACTACAAACCGGTTCAAATTGGTGATCTGATGGTTGTTGTAGAAGACCGGGTCCACAATGGCTGGCTGAGGGGTCGAGGATAGGGCTAAGGGCGTTTCCAGGTCCGGACGGCCGTGTACAGAACGTGGAAGTTACGACAGTCAGTTCAGGAGTTCTGATTCGGTCAGTGGCGAAGCCTGCGGTTCTGGAAATAGGTGGTACAGCTGCAGTAAACTCCGAGCAGTACGGGTTGGGGGATGTTCCGAACGGTGAGAAACCAGCACCCCGCTTCGAAAGGGTCAACCGATCACAAAGCAAGCGTTTGTAGATGAGAACTACCAAACGTGTTTGTATTGTGCCGAACTTCATTCAAATGTTTTGAGTTAGTTTCCTACCTAGATACATGAAAACAGCACAAGTTAAAAGTGGTTTATCACTGGAACATTTAATTTCGTGAAATCAATCTTAATACTAGTTAAAATCCCTTAAATCTAGGTACAATTTGTTGGACAGTGAACAAGTAAAATTAAGGACTAAAAATGTAAGTAAAAACAATATAAAACACAAACTGG
>JASCZW010018921.1:0-14602 GCA_034211315.2 Aedes japonicus | reverse complement strand
TCTGAATGCGATTTTTTTGATAAACTGTAAAAATTACCGTGACAGGGTAAAAAAGGTAGGGTCCTTTAATATAAATTTTAAGGTTATTGTTACAAATTGATAGCTTGGATTGCCATTAAAGTATTTCCAAAAATGATTTCATTCAAAATCTTTAAATGGCGCACATCTATAAACATCCTTACTGTTGGAATTTACTTTAGATATTTTCATATTCCTAAAATAAAATCTCAAGGTTTCATAAAATGAGGATTAAATACTGTCGGCTTCTTACTGATAATCTAGTTCAATTTTCTAATATGCTCTTTTCGGAAATCCATGCGACCAAAACATAACGAATACTGTATTTTAAATTGAATTTTTAAGATCATAAAAATGATGAAGATGGCCCATTTTATTTATCTCTTTGTTGTTTATTTATTATTTGCCATGACTTTTTATTTGACAATATCTTGTTTTAATAACTAGGTTATAATCTGAATTTAAAAAAAAATATTTGTTTCACAGCGGTCTTCTGTTTATTGTTCTTATTTCCTACATAATATTTCCACAAAAAATATTTCTATATTCCATTGAATTAAACCACCTGTGAGTGGCCCAACAGTATCCTTACTGTTGGTTTAAACCGTTCCTAAAACTTGATGTTTTAACTTATTTTTTATTCCGGTGAAATAAACCATCCACACATGTGAGTGGTGCCAACAGCATGTTTGCTGTTGGTTTAAATCGGTCCTCATACTCGATATTTTTAAACTAATCTTGTATTTCATTGAAATAATCCACCCAGACTTGTGAGTGTCCCCAATAGCATCCTTACTGTTGGTTTAAGTCGGTTCCAACATTTGAGTAACTTTAATGTGCATGTGCAGAGAATAAATCAGCCGACGTCAGATGAATTCAGCACACCGTTTACCAAAACGGATCCCGCTGCAAACCTCACCATTTTATCCAGCATCCCAGTTATTTCTCGTGGAAGTGCAGAGGTGTTCTCGGCTTCCAATAAAGCGAGTATCACGTCAACATATTCCTACCCATTCCCTACTTGACCTGCATTCGGGCGAGGCCGGCGCCGGTATTGCCTTGGTTTGGGATCACCAGTTTTTACACATTGAGGATGTATGCTGGTCCCAAGCATCATCTGTTGGTTCTCTGTGTTAAAACAGCTGATCTGGCAGTAACGGAGTCGCAACCTCCGGTCAATCATGCTCATGCTCATTCAGATAAACCTATTTGTTAGAATCGTTCTGCATAAAAATCAGCATGCATAATCTGCTGTTTGCCATAGTCTTTTAACAATTACCATGCAGCTATTAGTGGGTCATATTGAACATACATTAATTGACGGTGATCGTTAACAACCATCCAACATGTTTTTAAAGTTGAAAAAATTACTTAGCAATTAATTCAAAATGCAATATTCGGATTTATAGACTGTCCAAATAATGATGCATCAAGGTATTTAATAAAAAATTTCAGAATGGTTTGATGTGAAATATCTTATATTGTAACAAAAAAAATGGTGCATGGTGATCTGAAGATACTCAACGTATTCAAATACATATGTAATGAAATAAAATGCATTAGCCTCCAGTGCCTGATTCTAAATTCAAAAATATTCTGTCATTGAAAAAAATGTGTCCCGTGCTGCTCCAATACCCGGAAAGTCCATAAATCACAACAATGCATTTAACATGACATTTTTTGCTCCTATTTCCCAATTTGGAAACTGTCTTCCAAAGTGACATTTCTATGAATGTTTCGTTAATCAGCAGCAGAGAATAAAAAAAAATTACTGCGACAAATCGAACGTCACTTTTGTTTGCACTTGTACTTTCAAATAATTAGAAAAAAATGCGTTCCTCACAAGGTGATGCACCCTTGTACAATTTTAGATGAAATTTTCGTTTACGTTCCTCCATACACGTCAAAATCTAATTACGTATCGTGTAATATTAACAATTTCTTAGTATTTACTTATACATAAAAAAATGGCACCATTTCATATTTTTACTTGTTTTCCCTGGAATTTTTCAAACCTCATTCAATTTGATGAATTTTGACAATGAGCTGAGGGTTATCAAAAGAATCATTCATATAGGGTGTATTCGCGTAAAATGGCACACACCATTTTTTCTGTATCTTTTAAATCCTGAAAATTTGAGCACCGTGTAATTTTTTTCAGTGTGTATTGCTTACATCTGTCAAGCTTCATAATAATCTGTGAAGTGCTTACGGTCAGGGCTTTGGAACATGCAGCGTGAAAAAATGTGTACACTCATACTTTCACTAATACCATCGCACAGTGATTCCAAGTCGGAAAAAGTCGAAGAATCAACTTCCTCATTTTACAATAAATATATTTTTCTAGTTTTGTACAGTATTTGAAATATTTTTTTCCAAAACTGCATGAAGATTGTAAAATAGATGAACGTTGTGTTCTCTACAATTTTTCAAACTTCAACTAAGTTTTCATATTTGAGCACACATGCGCACATTCACCTCAATGGGCTTATTTTGAAATTTTTTTTTTTCCAGGTTTCCGAAAATTTGGGTTGCATCTTGCGCAAATATGATTCTGAGAGGCCAGAGTCCTGAAATGTCTGGGAAACCCTTCTTTTACGAGAGTGTATGTGTGTAACGAATCTTCTTGCTCAGTTTCCCAAGCAACTACTGAGCCGATTTGAATGAAACAACCGCCAAATGAAAGGTACTGTAGTCCTCAACTTGGCTTTTGAATTATTGGATTCGGTTAAATAGTTCCTGAAATTCCCTGGAGAAACGGCCAATTTTAGCCTAAGATCAAAACCAATCATGTGGCACCTCAAATGGGAATTCAAAAATAAGTCCAATGGTCATGATATCAAAAGTCCAGAACTACTTTGGTCTCTTCCGGGTTGCTGTTCCGGCCACTCCCGGGAATGTAGTCAGATTCAGATTTGGATCAAACCCACACATCAAATAACTGGAGAACTCAAAAATAAGTGCAATGGTGATGCTATCGAGTTTCTAGGACCATAACGACCACATTCGGGTTCTCATTCCTAGTATTTCCAGGAAAATGTTGAAAAGGTCAGATCTCACGATAGTCGGATAAATTTAAGTGTTAATTTCCAAATGAATTTACATGTAATGTGAGATCGAATGTAGTAACCAATTTGTGAGTACGAATGGTTACTGCATGATCTTCCGGATCATCCATAATATGCGTAATATCTGAGGAGTTGTGCATCGCTTGCGTTCTAGAGTGACACGGTTTTTGCCATTCAATTTTAACAAAGGAAAAATATAAACTGCTTAGAAAACCGATTGCTGAAGCGATACCCGGGATCCTTAAAGAGAAACAATCCTGCATCCTGGCTTCTTGGATGCACTGCCGCTCCACATTTTCAAAGTGATACATTTCAGTTATTGTTGCCATTTCATACGTTAAATTTTATCATCATGTTTGCTGCGTCGTAGAAGCATACAGATGAAGTTTTGTTATTGTTTATCTTCCAGAAGTTGATAATGTTCAATGTTTGTTTGTTCGATCAAATTTTATTGTTTCAGCCAAATCTCGGTTATTTATTCACTGAATCTCATAGTGTAAATCACTCGGTACCAAAATATATATTTTCTAAAATTTCGTTTTTTGGACCGCCCTATTTAAAAATGGAACACCCTAATGACAAAATGAAAATTTAGAGTCAAATATTTTTCTTAAACGAACAAACCTACTTAGTACTGCAGAATTCTAAGATCCATTGCATCTCTTTGTTTTCAAATTGCTAAATTATCAAATGTTACGAATGTTCCGGAACTTCCGGAAGACCATGACACGCCCAGACAACCAAAATGTACGTACACGGTGTTCAATAAGTTCGAATACAAGTTTTCATCATTGCGTAGGTATGCGCCATGTACATATTCTGCATTGGTATTGGTGTCAGCTTTAGCTTCATTCATACGCTACCGAATGTGTGCGGTGTTGACATTCTGTTAGTTGTTGTTACGCGCGATGAAAGAGTATCGGGACTTCGTAATTAAGCGTTTTTTGAACGGTGAGCGACCCGGCGATATATTCCGGCTGCTGAAATCGCATGGGGTCAAGCGGAACTTTGTCTACACGACCATCAGGCGATACCGGAGACGTCCTCGACCAATGACCGTGCGAGATCCGGTCGGCCGCGTTCAGCGAGGACGCCACGGGTCATCAAGATCGTGAGGAGCGAATTCGGCGCAAAAAGAACCGCTCAATCCGGAAAACGGCTGCAGATCTCAACGTTTCCATTGGAACCGCTCACACCATACTCACCAAGGACCTTGGTTTCAGGCCTTACAAAAACGTAAGGTCCATGGCGTTTCGGAGGCTACCAGCAAAAAGCGGTTGGATCGAGCTAAGAGGATCCTCTCTCGGCACGCTGGTCAGGAGTTTGTTTTTTCGGACGAGAAACTGTTCGTGCTGCAGCAGCCGCACGATGTGCAAAATGACCGGGTGTGGGCGCCATCGAGGGACAGCATTCCTGAATCCAATATAAACATCCCTCGGTTCCAAAGTGCCGCGTCGGTGATGGTTTGGGGGCAGTATGCAAACGTGGTAAGCTACCCTTGGTGTTTATTGAAAAAAACGTCAAAATCAACGCGGCGTACTACAAAACTGAGGTTTTGGAAAAGGTTGTTGCCCCCAGTCTCCGAAGCCTCTACGGCGATGAGCACTACGTGTTCCAGCAGGACGGTGCACCAGCCCATACGGCAAATGTGGTTCAAGCCTGGTGTCGGGACAATTTAACCGACTTTCTGGACAAAACTTTGTGGCCTCCCAGCTCCCCGGACTTGAATCCTCTCGACTTTTTTGTTTGGTCCTATATGATGGCGAAGCTGAACGAATACAAGGTCAGCACTTTGGATCATTTCAAGACGGTAATTCTCAAAATCTGGGACGAAATGCCCATGCAGTCCGTGCGTGCCGCCTGCGACGCGTTCGAGAAACGTTTGAAGCTCGTTAAGGAGTACAAAGGGGGTCATTCCAAGAGAAATGTTGTAAACGTTCCTTGTAAACATAGCTTTCAATAACATAAATCCAAAAAATAAAAAAACATGTTTTCATTTTTTTAACAAATTTTGAAAGTGTATCCGAACTTATTGAACACCGTGTATATTGAAAGTTGTTCTTATGATATACAAACATATATGTAAGTAAACAAATCGTATAGAATGCAAAAATTTGGCTTATATCTGCAAAAGTGGAGGCCATATACGTGCAAATTTCATTGTTTTCGTAAACGAGTGTATTTGATATCATATGCGATTGAATATGTAATTACAAATTCGATTTAAAAAGGGTTAGCGATGTATATCCGATTTAGTTTGTGATGCAGTAGGATTAATAAATGACACATCGCATAGAAGTCGAAAATTTGCGTTCTTTACGATTTAATTTAAACATGATACGATAAAGGCCACAAGTAATTGCGATTTTGACTAAAAATATGAGAATATACGATGGTATTTCAACACTGTTATACGACTTGTGGTTGTCTGGGTGGCCACTTAGAGCCGCTCATTGTTCTCCACATCGATTTGCTTCTTACATTTTATGTAAAAATGGTTTTAAAAAGAATCGTAATCCTTTAGGACGAGACTAATGAATTTAACATTTTATCGGATGCTCCAGATACTTCAGGAGTCCATGAAGTGGCCATAGCCCGAAAGTGTGGCCTAATATGACAATTTAGAAGAGATATTTGAAATCAGCGGCACAGAATTACTTGGAAACACATAACTTAGCTAAGTAAATTAATGTTTTATACTTTTTTCCGCCTTTCGTATGGAATGGAAAAAAGGGATCTACAGTCCTAATAGTAACTTATATGCCCCTAAACACATTTAGTGAATCTTCTATAAGGTCAGCAGTCATTATCGAATTATCTTGGGATTTTTGATTGTTATTTTTTGTATTCTCCCCAGCGCGGAAGTAACGATCTTTCATGAAGTTTGCAGAAGAAGATAATTTCTCATCTTCATGCGAAGCGCTAGGAGCGGGCAGTAATTTTATTCCTAGAACGAATAGACATGAAGAGAAAGTGTATTGATAGTTCCGTATAGGGACGGCAGGCTTTGAAATTTAAAGATACAAGATTGAAAACGAGCGGAGGGTATTTGAACGGTAGTATCCGATCAGGCACATAACCCTTTGTCATACTACCCCATGCAGGATAGGCAAGGGGGGAAATCCCCTTGACTGACAAAAGGTTATGCAACCAATCGGGCTCTTATACTACCTATTACTTGTTTCTAGTTCTCGTTTTCAATCTTGTATCTTTCAATTTCAAAGCCTGCCGTTGCCCTATACGGAACTACAGTGCCAGACATTCGTTTAGCCGCACCTACAAGATTCCAATAGTATTCGGTAAATTAAATATATCTAGATATTGATCGAGCTACATTTTCTTTGTATAGGTAGTAGAGCTAAAGCACTTTCTTTGGAAGGACGCTCATCCCACTCACACACATATATCTGCCATGTGATAGGAAGAAAACAAATGAACCTCCATCTCTACCTTCGACATACGTTTAGCCGCAGTGCGAATAAGTGTGTTGTTATTGTTATTACGGTGTTATTTCGATAAGATTTCTAAATATTATTGCGAGGTTTTCATTTTGAGAGGTACGGTGAAGATGTGTGTAGGTAAATTTTATTTTAACTTATTATTTGTGACCACTTTATAGAAATGGCGAAAGGCACTCGATTGACGGAGGAGGAACGACGAATCATAACGTTGTTCAAGGCTGAGGGCTACTCAAACCGGTCAATCGCTAAAAACTCAATCGATCCGAAAAAGTTATTCGGAATTTTCTCGGCAAAGGTGAACAGTATGGGGTGAAACGTCCCACAAAAGGACGAAGCAAAATTTCTTTGCGGCTGAAAGGGCAAATAAGAAACGAAGCCACTAAAAATCGATTGTCCTGTTCGCAAATAAAAGATAAACTGAATGTTCCGGTAACGCCCAGGCAAATCGCACGGATTTTGAACGAATCCCCGAACATCAAATGGACGAAACTACAAAGTAAACCGAGACTCACATCTTCCCATAAAGAGAACCGACTTAAATTCGCAAGAAAATACATGGAATGGAATCGCGAATGACGAAATGTGATTTTTCGGATGAAAAAAGTTTAATCTGGATGGACCGGATTGTTATAGTTGCTATTGGCATGATTTGAGCCAAAAAGTATCGTTAGATCCAAACGTAATTTTGGGGGCGGAAGTTTAATGGTGTGGGGAGCCTTTTCTTACAACGCTAAACTTCAATTTGCTTCTTTCAACGAAAATGAATTCCGGAATGTATCTGGATCTACTGGAGGATGTTTTGATAGGATACATGGAGAATGACGCAACAGATGACATAATTTTTCAGCAGGATAACGCATCGATCCATGTTTCTAAGCAATCCCTCGCGTGGTTTGGTGACAAAAACATTCCACTGCTTGAATGGCCGGCTTGCAGTCCCGACTGTAATCCTATCGAGAACCTCTGGGGTATCTTAGCTGGCATGGTGTATGCAAATGGACGACAATATAACAGTGTTTCCAGCCTAAAGACAGCGATTCAGGAGTGTTGGGCCAAAATAAACATGGCCACACTACAAAAGCTAACCGATTCGATGCCAAATCGGATTTATGAGGTTATTCGAAATGGAGGAAGCCATATTAAATATTAACTATGGATGAACTTCGAAATTTGTTACTCAACTTAACTATTTTTTATATTTTATCAGGTGCGGCTAAACGAATGTCTAGCCTTTATACTTCATTTTCTCGATTTTTTTATACCTACAAATGTTATTTGATTTCAATGAGCAATGTATTTGATAATAATAAATAAACTATTTCCAAAACCAAAATAAACTTTCATTGAATTACTTTATTTCATATTGAAACGAAAAGAAAATAGGGCGCGGCTAAACGAATGTCTAGCACTGTATCAATACACTCTCTCTTCGTGTCTACTCGTTCTAGCAATACAATTACTGTCCGCTCCTAGCGCTTCGCATGAAGATGAGAAATTATCTCCTTCTGCAAACTTAGTATCGTATCAAATGTTAAGTTAGATTGATATCGTTGAGATCACAGATATATATGGCTTTTCCGGCACGATGGGTAAACAATTGGCAATAATGTCAACTCTACTCCAAAACAGGTTCTAACGGACGCAAGCTTTACAATTATTTACCGTTTTCCTCGCGAGCGAAACAAACCTTTTTAGATAAGAAACATAATAAACGTTCGTCCATATGTCGAAGTAAACGTCAAAATATTATTTCAAAACTCAGATTCGTACATCGGTCTCGCAATAAAGATTAAATTGAGTCAGTATAATGACAAAAACACAACGATGATACGTCTAGAAAGGACAACAACTTTGGGAATCATCTTTGAGAGAACCATCCTCTTTTCTCTTAAATCTGTTTTCAAAATAATAGTAGAGTGCGGGCTTTGCTTAGAGTGAATTTGATATACCCTAAGCCTGTTTATACTTCCAATGGCGGCCGACCCGAGTTTTCGTGAACATCAAATCAAATGACGCCACATTATCTTTAATTTAAAAATAAGCGATTACGAAGTTATGCTTTGAATATAGCTTTGAGTGCGACTGCAAAATCCCAACGAGCGGTTTTCTTTCGGTTCATTTCAATCGACAGCTCCCTGCAGCGCGCTACAATTCAGTTCTTGATCTATTGCTTCCTAAATAGAAAGTGTGCAAATAAATAATAATGACAATGATAATAATGGTAAAAACTAAGCGAGAAAGTAAAAACAGACCTGACACGGAAAACGTCATTCATGCCTACGTAGAGACAATTTTAGCGAACGGTCATCGAGGACACTTTGGCAGTTGCATCTACTGTACTTCTTCCATCGACATCAACGCACACGACAGGCGAAGCACCTATTTATGTATTCTACTTTCTCTTCTTCCTTTTTTTTTTGGTTCTTTGGTACATGCCGTACATACAAAACACTGCGTGGGTGTCCGTCAAAATGGCAACGTCCGTCCGTTCAGATTCTAGCGTTTTCCGAACCGTGCACTATTAATAGAAATGACTGCAAAATTACTGATGCTCGCCTGAGGCCTGTGTTTCCAACCTTCGGTTTGGTTGAAAATTTGAAATGCTTTTCTTATTTTTTGGAAAAATAAATATAATCCTAAAAGTATAGAGCGCGCGCAAAGGCCGCGAATAGCAGGGGAGCGGAACGATTAAATGTGCTCTCGTTGAATTACCCATCCGCACTCATCAACTGCTATTGCCTGATGCCGCGCGCTGATTTCGTACAACGAAAATAGTTACAAATTAAAAGTACATCTTTAAGAAGACTAATGAAATGAATTTTGCGCTCCATTCGTCGCTGCTATGGAGAGATTGAGATAGCTCGCTTGATATAAATTTCTCGAGGGATGGGTGAGGTTGTGAATGAAGTGGGCGGTCGGGTTTACATGTGGCGCGTGTTTCCGAATCCGCCATGGCCGGACTGGGAAGCGCCCTTGTTGTAGCCCATCTGCAGATTCAGCTGACCCTCGTTGGCTCGTAGCTGTTCCTCGGTGAAGCTACGCTCGTTCTTCTCGGCCATCTTCGGTCCCAGCGTTGGTCCGGTGAATTCCGGGTGTTTTTGGGTCTAGAACGGAAAGGGGTGAACATGTGATCGCTGCGTTTGTCTAAATATTTATAACAGAACTTACAATTCGTCCAAGCGAATACAAACAGAGCGTGACCTGGGGGATGTTACGGCGCTCGAAAAGATCTGCAGTTTGGAAGATCTCCTCCTCTGGGACACCGTACTTCTTGATAGCCGCTTGGAATCGCTGAACGTTCTCCATCAGCTGGAAGTTTGTGCCTCGTTCTTGAATCTTCTTCACCGAACCCGGTGTCAGCTTGTTGGCCAGCTTGCACAGGACCACGCCGTCCTTGAGCACATCCTCGTAGGCGCCTGGTGGCAGTTTCTCACCCAGCACCGCGCTGATCCATTCTAGTACCTCCTGTTCCTGTTCCTTGTTGCGGGGCTGGAATGGAAATTAAAATGTCGTGAATTGGCGTGATAACGCTTTACAAAAACGGTTCAGATCCCATCCCGCATGAGAGTATTTGTGTAAATTTAAATTTATCATGAAAACAAAGCAAACGCAACTCAGATCCACAACAGAAAAACAGAGTAAACAGGTTCAATATAAACAACACGTTTGAAAAAAAATATCAAGACCACATAAATTGTTTTGAATATACACGGGAACCAAATACACCACCCCAGCACCCGAATCTAGTGCCAAACACACACCTGTCGATTGCGATCATTTCGCTTCGCCCAGTTGAAATGCGCGCTTTGATGCAAATATTTTCCCAAATGGCTGTTTTACAAATATCAGTTGACGAGCTAAGAAACAATCGACCGACATCTGTTTTCGTCCAAGTTGAAACACATATCAAGTGCCGATTTGCCAGCTCTTTGAAGGCTAAAGAAGCAATTTGGCGAACATATTATCTCCCATCAATTGCAACTGTTTTAGGCCAAAAAAACCACGGAAAGTAGCCACGTGAGGTATATTAGCGGATCGTTGAACCACTAACTGAGACAGTGTGATCTTTGGGTTTAGCGAAGCGGCGGCTGAAACGGAAAATCATCACAAGACGTTAGGTACCACATTCGCTCGTTCAGAAGGGTAGAAGCTAATTGGTACGACTCTCTCTCGAAATCGTTCCGCTCGTAAATCGGCCCCATAAAAAGTAGGTACATGTTGCTCTGCTTTTTGGGTGTTTCAACCGTTCCATCGGTGGAAGAAAGTGCGCCCGATATAAAGTGTGGAATTAACGAGACAATGTGCAAAAGTCACGAACTCCAAGAGCTGGATGCTTCTGATTCTCGTTTTCATTCGTTAAATGATGCAAATGATGTAACATAAAAAATCGCATTGTCGGTTTTATAACAGCATTTTATTTCAATGGAGTTGATTAGCATACTAAATGCATGCGATAGACGGTACAGCACTGTTTGAGTGCATCGAACATATCCTAATCATCCAGAATAATTCGAGCACCAACATGAAGTCAGGGATGTGAGAAACGGGTGTTTAGACGCCTGAAGTGGAAATGCTACAACTGAGAAAACATCCGTACCTCTCACGTTAAAGTCACGAGTTCGAATATCACCCCTGGACAAGTCACGAAAATACCCAAAAGGTTTTCGAGTGACTACAACTGAACCAGCTCAGGGCTGAAAATCTCGATAATCAAGGAATAGAGAAAAAAACAACTGTGAAAAAGTAGGGAACGGTTGTAATTTTCAGTAACTCTAAAACAACTCAAAAGGTGATTAAATTTTGAAGAATTTCGTAATTGAATGACGAAAGTGTACGAATTCAATTAAATTCATAGATATTCAAGGATTTTCAATGCGTTGTCTAGGAGTCCGTATGAATTCCGTTTATTGTAATGTAACATTTTTTAGAGAAGTTGAGTTTACTTTTAAGAAATCAGTAAACTTTCTAAATGCTCACTATATAAAACTTTGATGAGTTTGGCAAGTTTTTTTGGAAGGACCGATGACTGTATCAAGCATTTTTCAAGAACGGCCCCCATTTGGACATTTTGTAAAAATCCATGAAACTTCAGGGATGCTCGCAGTTTGGCTATTTGGCTCTATATTTATTAACTAATGTTGGTGTCTTTTTTTATATTATATAAGAAGGAAACAATAAAACTATTCAACAAACTCAACGAGCTATGATATTTACGTCAGAATATAATTGAGAAATCGAGAAAATCTGGAATACAACTTGCAAAGTTTTGATAATTTAAAAGACAAATACATATGATTTCTGAACAATGCATAACAATTTTAGACATTTGAATAGTATCTGGTTATCATCGAGCAAGTAAAACAAGAAGAGATTACTTTTACGTCTTAGTATTCTTAGTATTATTAGTCAACTTAGTCTTTAGGTCATCATTCAACTTCTTTTCATGTTCGTTGTTGCTGGAAGGTCTTACACCTTGTACTGTTTGCACCAAACAGTGTAGCCCGCTTTTGAGCCATCCTTCTAAATATAACTCTACGAAACCATACAACATTTCATACATTATACATTCAGACGATTATTTTCTGAGTTCTTCTCTCAGAGTGGTGAATTAATTGAAGTTTTTTACCCTTCATAACATCTAGTTATCTTGAATATCCTTATCTCCATCTTTCTGTATGATTGACGTGTTTTTCATTTGCTAAATTAAACAATATGTTCGGTATTCGATACAAAATATTCTAGCGAACCTGTTTTTTGTATTGTGTGTTAACGTTTAATTTAGGCTACCGTTCGAGAAGGTGTGTTGGAACGGAAGCAAAATCAGTTGCGACGATGGTGTTCCACCTGAGGAGACAAATCATGGTGGTGTCCATCTGGAACCTGAAGATATTTGTTGGAGGGCGATTTTTGACATTCTTCGTTACATTTTAGTGGCTGTGATCTACAATTGGGCTCGGATCTTTCCATTATGTCATCCTGTCAAATTCAATCTATTGCTTCTTTAGAGACAGCTTGTTCGTTTTTTCAGGTTTTGTGCCTTGTCGAAAACTGTAATAGCTCAATGTTGTACACAAAGGTTTTTTTTACACGGGGAATACGTTCCACTTTTAAGCTTGTAGTACACTGTTTGTCCAATAGCCAAATATTTGTCATAGGCAGATAGGCATCTGACAAACATCTATGATATCTGTCAGCTGTCTAGCTGCCTATGCCAAATATTTGGCTATTGGACAAACAGTGTACTACAAGCTTTACTATGAAACCGTAAAAAAAAAGACTAAATAGAGTTGATAAATTCTCAAGAACACATTTTAAATTGCATCGATTTTGTTTGCATGCGCTACCTTTCCATGCAATGGTCAAAATACAGTTTTTTAAATATTGTGTGTTTACACCAAAAATTGTGATTTTTTTTGAAAAACTGCCATTTGATAACTTTTTGCCCAAAACGTAGAATGTGATACTAATTAGGTCGATAAGTTGTTCCGTTCCGGAGTTATCGCCGAAAACATACCGTGTAAAAAAGACCTTAGTGTATTTTGTAATTCCGAGACTTTTCTATCATGTCTCTACCGTCAGAAAAAAACTTCTGCAGACATTCTTCTCTTTTCAGAGAGCGACTAAGCCATCTTCCGTATGGGGCTAGGACTACAGTGTCCCAACCGCTTGAAGAGAAATTGACCTTCTTAGACACTATAATTGTTATGTCTGTAATCCCCTTACGTGGAGTAACGGGTATGATGGAGATGTTCGCTCATCACCAGAAGGAGGTGTTCGCTCATCACCATTGGGCCCTAAGAGTTGACAGTGATGTTTGCTAGAACTGAAAGATATGAAGAGAAATAGTTGATAGTTCCGTCAGTGTACGGCAGGTTATGAAAATTGAATAGAAGTATTGAAAATTGAGCGAAGGGCGTGAATATAGCAGTACTCGAACTTAGACTTCTTAGACTAGATGCTCCCAACGACCATTTTTGAATAAATTTTAGTTCTTTACGCCAAACAGGGCATTCTGTTTAACTATTTGCTCCAACTTTGCATTTCCTTTGATATCTGCTGCGTGGGTTTCAAGCGTCTTCTTAAGGTAGATACCATATCCTCCCTATCTCCAAAGTATGCATTGACGTGGCCGAGTGAGCGACCGAGGATTGTCTTCGTGGAGATGCGTGAAGAAACGAATCAGTTGGTTCCGAAAAAAAAATCGTTCTGTTTCATGGTGACATGCAATGACTTCGAAGAATTATTCTTCATCGCAGTGCCATCCACGAGGAACGTCAATGCTAATGCTAATGCTTATGCTAAGATGTCTTCTCCCTAACATTAACAAATGATTTCCGAATTTAAGTTCGGTTCATTGATTTAAAAAAAAACTTCCCTACAAATACAGGATTTGATCAGTTGAACAAGGTTGGTCGTCATTGAAAACTAGACTTGAGCAAAACGGACTTCAAATTAAAGAACAGGCTTTTACAGATCGTTCACTTCTTGACATTTTGGAGAAAAAACTAGACAACACGAATGTTTTTAAAATGTTTAAAACCATCTACTTTGCTTCACCCCACTCAATCGATCTCAACTCAAGTCCTGATTTATCTCTCTAAATTTGAATACTGCAGAAATACAAAAATCGCCTCTTCTAATTTTGATTGCGAATTTTGAAAATCTGAGAAACTAATAGATTTCACAAGCCAAAACATTGAGCCTTGTATGCTGTAATTCAGCAAGTGTCCCATTAAAGTTTGAAATGGCGATGCAAATCACTTTCACTTTTCTAAAAAAACACTTTAAAAAAATAGATTACGGGGATTGTTTTGGGCTAGTAGAATGATTGTAATTGTTGTAAATTCCTTTATATTCAGCTAGGAAAAGCTTATCTTTTGAAAGATAGGGCTATTTACTTTTTTGTTTTTTAAAAAGAGTTCAAGTGAAGTATTATTTTCAGTTTTCCTAGTTTTTTGCTTTACGCTCAACTGGTTGCGAACTCATACTGCAACCCATAAAAGCTTATTATGATTAAGTTGAGAATCCCAACTTTTTTGTTCTGAGCTCGCTGGA
>JASCZW010018920.1:0-14607 GCA_034211315.2 Aedes japonicus | reverse complement strand
CCAAGTGCTTTCGCCTGCGATCGTTGCCGCGTACACTTGTGCGACGACGCGCCATTGCCCATTCTGTTTGTTATTCTCTGGTGCGGTTAATTCGTTCTTCCTTTGTTATGTATCGTTAAAGCAAATTTGCAATCACTGCACTATATTAGGAGAGAATCCCACGCTAGTGAGATCACTGGGGCGCACGCGTCAGTGAATTCTAGGGTTTTTTTTAATCCATTAGGGCAAATCTAACATTGGGCGATTCTCTCTGGGCTCACTCTCTTTCATTCATTACAGCGCCATTATAACACTTTCGAGGCATTCTTTAGTACAGATCGAAATACAACTGTGCTGGCTAGCATAAAGACAGTATTCGATGAAATTTGGACACAAGCAATTGTTCGTAACTTTTAAGCGTGTGGGTAAAAATTATTGAAATTTTAACTGAATGTATTTCATTGTGTTGTGTCAATGGTATAATGAGTTTCGTGAAAATCGGTCGAGTGATTTCAGTGATGGCTGCGAATGAAGAAATAGTGCGCCAACAAATTTTGGGCACTTACTTCGAAAACCCAAACGCTTCTCATCGATGGATCGGAAAACAGCTCGGAATCGCACATTCAACCGTATCTCATATGATCTAAACGTTCAAGGACCGTAAGACAACCAAGCGGAAAATGGTAGTGGCAAAAAACGTGGCACATCAAATCCGGAGAAGGCCAGGATGGTATTGAACCAATTTAAGCGTTATCCCAACATTTCGATCAAGGATGTTGCGAAAAATTCGAAGGTTTCAGTTTGTTTTGTGCAGAAAACAATGAATCGTTCTGGATTACATGTGTACAAGGTCCAGAAGGCGCCGAACCGGAGCGATAAACAAAACTCGTGCAAGAAAACTGTACAGGGAGTGGCTCACAAAACCGTTCTGCATTGTGATGGACGATGAGACCTACATTAAAGCCGACACCAAACAAATGCCAGGACTGGAACACTACGTCGCCACCTCTAAGTTGACCGTTCCGGAGAGTGTACGGAAGAATAAACTGTCGAAATTCGCCAAAAAATTCCTTGTCTGGCAAGCGATCTGCGGATGTGGCAAAATGAGTCAGCCCTTAATCACCTCTGGGACCGTCAACGGACAAATCTACAAGGACGAATGCCTCCAAAAACAACTTCTGCCCTTCTTGAGATCTCACGATGGCCCGACACTGTTTTGGCCGGATCTGGCATCTTGCCACTATGCCCGGCCCGTCTTAGACTGATACAAAGATAATAATGTAGTTTTTGTACCAAAAGACGCCAACCTTCCAAACACTCCGGAACTTCACCCAATTGAACAATTTTGGGCAATCATGACGGCAAATCTCGTTATTACTCCAAAACTGATAGAAAATGACCTTGAACTAAAGAGAGTGTGGTTAAAAGTAAGTAAGCAAGTCGGTCCTATCATTGCCCAAAATTTGATGAAAGGAGTCAAGGCAAAGGTGCGGGCATTTGGGTAGGGAGATGAGGTTCAATAAACCAATGATGTCAAAACTTAACCATTTAGTAGTACTTTATTTCCAGAAAGTTTGAAAAGAATCGGGCTCAAGTAAAATTTTTGGTGACCTATTTTGTGTGTCCAAATTTCATCGAATACAGTCTTTACTTTACAAATAGTAGAATAAAAAACGTAAAGGTGGAATATGAATGAAAGAGAAAGTAGTCAAAAAAAGTCTCGCAATGTTAGATTCGCCCCAAATGAAAAAAAAAAACCCTAGAATTCATTTGCATTCGCTTCTGTGAATTTGAGAGCTCTTCTTCTTATTCTGAAGCGATGGAGTGTTGTGTGAATAAAAACAATTTTTTGAATATAAGCAAGAGAGAAGAGCTCTCGTTGAGGTCGGAAGAGTGTGTGGACAAATTATAATATCTCTTCACCACACTAAGGATATGGACTGGCTGAAAAGAAGAGCAAACTACGGACGGTTTCATAACGTTAGGAACGCCTGCCTATGTAATCTAAATGAGACTGTCACTTTTCCTTGCAGAATAATATTCTGTTCGATTATTGCGCAAGGAAAACTGACCTGTCATTCATACTGGAGCAGTTGCCCATATTACTTCGATAGAAATGGTAACAAATCCTTCAGGTCTTTACTTTTAGGCTGCATACAAGGCTTAAGATGCGATAAGATAAATAGCATTAAAACATTGGTAGTTGTCTTTGATTCCATTTCAAGTTTTGAATGTCTATAAATATTTTTACACCTATTTGAAGAGTTCCAAAGAGAATTCTAAGATACGATACATTTACATTCAAGGTAAGATCCTAGGGTCTTTTTAAGATCGTATTCAAGGAGAATTCGAAGGTTGGGTTCAGGGAGAATGCCAGGGTCAGAATCTTAACGTGAAACTGTTTGAAAGTGCTTCGGTGGAACAAGCTTGGATTCACGACCAGAATTCAAGAGTTTGAGAAATAATCTCAATGTTGTAATGACAAGTTATTCGACCATCAAACTTGATCAATGTGGAAATCATAAGAAAATTTTGGTAAGTCTACCTAAACAGTTCTATCGTTAATCCAAGTAGTCTGAACTTGTCATCAGCTAGTATTTAGAACAGTGATCATTTATATCAAATTAATGAACCTCGAAAAATCCCTCAAGTTTTGCAGGATCATTAAAACTGATGTAAACTTACTCTCCACAATTCCCCGTCATTTTTTTGTACCTTTCTTCTTCCACCTATGATTATTCATTACTTTGTCTGTCGACGCCTTCTTCGTCTGTTTTTTCCTTTTCTTCCTCTGTGTGGTTGGCGCCTCCCCTCCAACAGCGGCACATGACGTTTCTAGCGCTTTGACTCGGTCATCTGACTTTCCCGCTGAAACTAACCGAATCCCAAAATAACCCATGTCAGTCTACATCGAATCCATCGGATTCTTGTTGCCTAGGAGATTTACTTTCTCTCGTCTCCTGTGCATCTACTATGCTGCGATTGACGACTATGATTGTAGTAGGTTAATGCATCCATTTGGTTTAGAAATCCAAACTAACTGTTTATTCATCATTGGAGCCGTTTCCTACAATCCGTGACGAAATCTATCAACACAAATCGGTCTTGTGACGGTCGAAGGAGGCCTAGTTACTGAAACGGTCCGCAGCGTGTTGCTTGGTTGGAGCAGGCGGCGGCGGCAGACTGATCGATGACGTCAAACGGATCCCAATCCGCTAGTTGACTTAGGCAACGTACGTGTCCAACTAGCGAGGTTGATTTTTTGTTTTCTTCGTATGGGGGCTGTTTGGGAGCTAGTTAATTTTCTTGTTAATATTTCTAGAAGGCGGTACGGGACCTAGAATCTTTCAGTAGGAACGACGGAGAAGGGAGGAGGATAAATTTTGTAATCGTTAGAAGCGAGGTTTCGAAATGAGACGCAAATGCAATACGCGTGTTACGACGTAAGGCCAAAGACAAACAAATTTGTTGTGTTTAGTTAAACAACATTTCGAGAGTGTTTGAACCCTTGAACGATGTGGACGGTTTATAAATTGCGACTTGGGGTTTTCCCCTTCAATGATGTCTGAGAATAACATTTCTGTAATTCTTGATAGAACAGAAATAAGGGCGAGTAAAACTTCATAGAGTTCTCTTCATCGACAAGGGAGGGAATTATCAGCATTTGTTCATCTCAGGACGAAACTTCCTACGGTCAAAAGGTGAGCATGAGCATGAGCATGATTGACCGCCCACGGATGCAATTCCGTTATTGCCAGATCAGCTGTATTTGCACAAAGAACCAACAGATGATGTTTGGGACTAACATACATCTTCAATGTGTAAAAACTGGTGATCCATCATAAAGCAATACCGGCGCCGGCCGTGTCCGAATGCTGGTCAAATAGGGAATGGGAAGGAACGTGTTGACATGATACTCGCTTTGAAGGAAGCCGAGAAATCCTCTGCACTTCCACGAGAAATCACTGGGAGTTGGATAGTTTGGGAAAGGTTAGTAGCAGGGTTCGTTTTGGTTAACGATACGCTGAAAGTATGTTGCACTATCCGCCAAAAGCAATGGGCCGGTCCAATGTGACTGAAAAGAGACAAGCATAACGAAAAACAAAACAAAACAAAATAGACGAAATAAAATTATATAGAATATGAGATATTGTCTTCAAAACATGGTAGAAACAAACTACTTGTTGCTTTGCAAACCAGCCCTCCTCGATGTCCCAGATGGCCAAATCCTGCAGCTGCTGCCGTTGACACTCGTCCACATCAACCCGACCGTCACCGACGTGTCGGAAACCTTCCGATAGTAACATATCTGTGTCCAATACACTCTTGTTGCACCGATCAATTTACAAACCAAGCCTGCACACCGAATCAAAATTCACCCTGGCATGGTTGTGGTATCTTCCACTAAAATCCAGTTCCAGATACCGGCACTTGGTTTCAGGAAACAGAATCAAAAAGATAAATACACTCGATTATGACCTCGGTTGCTTTGGACCTGACCTCGCTTGAGGAAAAAATCACCAACACACAACAGCGCGATCCCGCGACACGCAACACTCGTCCAACTTCAGCTTTACAGGTAACGAATTGCACACGCACACTAGTAAACCCCGACGCAGAACAACGCGACGCGCGACGAGGTGCTACTGCCACAGACGTCGTACTAGACGACACCGTTGTTGGCGTTGTTGCCGCTTATGCGATGCAAATTACTGCCAACACACAACCACTATGAATCACAACAGATAAACACTCTGCTGTTGATGCTTTCGCTCGATGCGCTCACCACTTTTCTGTTTTCTTCAGTTCTGTAATCTGTACATAAACTGACAATATTTTATGTGTGCGATTCCGTGCATGTGTGCGAAGGCAAACTGAAATAGATCAGTTAACGATTTGCTGCAAACGTCAATTTCCTCAGCCCCCTTCATCGTTTTACCCATCCACTCTCGAAAACAATCAACCAAAACATGTCGATTGTTACGATTACAAACTCGTCTACCCGTATACGTGAAATACACCAACACAGATTTTCTTGAAACTTATAATGCCCATAATTTTCTTTTGCATCATTTTCACAACACATATTCTTTACACAATAAAACACTTTCGAGCAACTTTATAACGGTAATCCATTATGCGAATTGCTCACTCCCGCACACAAGACAATCAGAATGATTTGCACTTCTTTGCAAGCATCACGCGCAAGCAATGAAAAACGTGAACTGCGGTTAAACGCTTTCAATAATTTTAATAATTTTCCGGGACGCGTAGACCTTTTATCGCGTTAGAAATTCACTACCATTGATTTTCTTCAAAACTACGTGGAGGAAGAATGGAAATTAATTGCAAATTCACACGCGCGCACAAGCAGGCGAGCGAAAAGCGACACACAACCGACCGGAACGAAATCCTGCAATGAACCCGAAACTTCCTACGGTCAAAAGGTGCAGTCAAACCAGCTACTTGTCACCTTATTTTCAAACAAAAGAGAACCATAGAAGAGAAGTTTTATTCGCCCTTATTACTGCTCTATCTGGCGATTTTGCGTTGGTTCAACTCATGTAGACCGAGGTGAGAACATTAATACACAAAACACTCGAAACAAAGTGATTAATAATGATTGAGCGAGAATGAGAAAGCGAACTAGAACAATCATTTACATCCCATTTCGAGATCCGCAATCGTCGTTGTAAATGAATAAATTAATGTAACGCTCCTCTCGCCCCCTCTCCGTCCGAGCACTCAACGGTTCTCGTAGTAATCTATTTTAAGCCGTGCTACCAGAATAAAATTAGCATTAGCGATTAGCCAATACGTGGTGATGGCAGGGTGCTCACTAAAGATAGACACATCGCATTGATATATTACCTACAAGTCTATCGATCTGAAATAAATCCGCTGTGTTTTTGTTTTGGATCTACATCGACCTACCGGCTGACCCACCCTCAACGATCGCCGAGGGAGTTGTCTGGTCTGGTGACTTTTTGGTGACGTTCGGAAACCTGAAGGCAGGTGCTCTCAGCGGCGGCGACAGCAACTTGTCATTCAGGAAGAGTAGTGTTCGTTCCTGCACCCGAGGAGGGCTACGATACGATTTACAATTTTAATAAAAGTTCACTCTCGCCGTTCATTGCCACCGTCGTCGTCGTCGTCGTCGGCGTCGTAGTTGCCGTAATAGCAGTGAACCGTTGCAGTAGGAGCAAGGTTGTCAAGTCGTAAAAATCAACCCGTGCCGCTGTTCAGAAGGTTACAATGGCAATTATTTTAAGGGTTTGGATTTAATTTGATTCCGATAAATTTAGTTCTTGGTAATCCCACGAAAGCGGTAGAATATGCACGATTCCGCAATTAAATGTGCCACATGTTTACAAGCTCTCGAATTCTAAAATGTCACTTTGTTCATACTCTACCACGACCACCATAGAAATCATACTCGAAGTTTTGCATGGAGACAATGCCTCTGCCACCCGCAAGCCTGTACGGTCGGTCACTTTCCCTTTTGTCAGTCTGCCAACTGACTAACGGACTGACGGACTGACGTCAAATGCCGGCAATTCACATCTAACACAGTTTTGCTTGCTTCGCATCAATTTTACTGATGCAAAAATGCAAAAGTCATGGCCCTTAGGCAAATTTGAGATCGTTTTCTCGGTGGCATCTTTTTCGGCGATGGTTTCGAGCGGGGAATTTTCCGTTCCTAATTTCACTCTACAGCGGCGAGTAGATATCTGCCGGAACGGCGCCGAAATTAGGTCAATCTGGCGCTGCTAAAAAAAAAAATTAAAACATCGCTGCCACCAGCAACAATGTGAATGTCGGAACAGTAAACAACGTGCATTTTATTGTTGCGTGTATAAAGGGATGAATTGGATGCTGATTTGGGATGCTACCGAACGATGACGGACTTGTAACGATTGGATTCTATGGTTTTGGAAGATCTGTGATTATCTCGAAGAGGACATACAACCTGGGAAAAGGTTTATACCAAATTGATAACAAGTTTGAATTTCAGATTATCATTGGTTGATTACTTAATATGTTCAGGTTGAACAAACAGCCAAAATAACAAAAGAGGCAACATATAAATATTTGTTGGATATCCCAATATTAACTCCGTTGATTGTCAAAATGATTTAATTTTGATAACAAGTACTTTGATGTGAACAAATTTCTTGTGATAATTATAAATTATGTTACGAATATGATATCAAATTCACACACAGTAAAATAAATAATTTTTAATTTGCGCGTAAAATTTCCGCTCGTTTAATTCCAAGCCAAAGGAGGTGTAAACAACGAAATTGTTTGCAAATTTCCATACACCATACAACAATGTTTGCAATTTTCCATACAAGAGACTAGATTTAGGCGTTACCTGGCTTAAATTTACATGAAATATCCCATTAATTTCGGCCAAAACTAGCATTTCTTTTATGTGCATTAGATAACGAAGAAAATTAAATGTTTCTTTTTATCTGTGTAACTATAGTTTTGTTATGCGATGGCAGGCGAGTTCAAAATGATATCTCAGATAACAAAACCTGTTGTTTATTTGATACCAGTTTATTTTTTTGCTTTGCTAGGGAAGTTGTTCGCTTGCACACTCTGTCTTGCTGCAGGAACGAGAGTTCACACATCTTAGTATTCGGTTTCTTCAAAAGAAGAAGCATAGGAAGCTACTGCAGCTGACACACACATATAAAAAGAAACATTTAAATTTCTGCGTTATCTATTGCACATAGTTGGAATGCTAGGTTTGGCAGAACATAATGGGATATTGCATGTAAATTTTAGCCAGATAACGCCTGAATCTAGTCTCTTGTATGTAAGATTGCAAACACTGTTGTATGGCGTATGGAAGTTTGCAAACAATTTCGTTGTTTACACCTCCTTTGGCTTAAAATTTAACGAGGGTCAATTTTACGCGCCTGTTAAAATACATTTTTTTTCTTCAATGCATTTATATTTTAAACAGAATCAGCATCAAATGGCTTAGCATGAAGATCTGAGTTTAAAATACATTTGCGTGAACCGCTCTTGATCTATTTCGTGAATTACAATCCCTCAAATAACGTTAGCATTAAAAAAATTGACTTTTTTTCGGATGGTGATAAAAAATGCTAAAATAGATAATTGCTTTTTATAAATTTCCCATGAAAGGCAATTATTTATGCTTACTTGCATAAAAAATTCTACGCCCTTGCAAGCTTCTTCTTTATTATTTTAACGGGACTTTAACCCTAGGGGTCATTCGTCCCGGCCCTTGCAAGCGTCCTCCCGGCAGTTAACCGGAACATTCGCCATGGTAGACGAAACATGCGTGTAGGCATATTTTTGAGTTCTTTCTTCGTTTCATTGATCAATTCCTCCTCAATTTTCGCTACAAAATTGTTGGGGTAGATCTTACGCTTCAGGTTGGCCCAGACATTCTCGAAGGGACGCAGCTGGGGGACGTTAGGCGGGTTCATCGATTTTGGTACCACCTCGAAATTCAGCCGCTCCATCTCCTCCAAAGATCGCTTCGAGTAGTGGACCGACGCCAGATCCGGCCAGAATACCGCGTCTGCGCCTTTATGGTATTTCTGAACGACGCAACTTCCAGCAGGCATTTCGTACTATAAATTTCCCAGTTTACGGCCAGTTCAGAGTGGAAGAAGAGCTGCTTTGACATCCCCTTCTCGCTTATTGTCAGCCTCAGCAACACCTTCTTGGGTAACTTGGTGTGTGAAATGAACTTCACCTCCGAGCTCATTTCCTTCGAGGGGGAACTAAATACTTCCTGTCCTGCCAGTCGTTGCCATCCAGGGTGAGATAGGTCTTGTCGTCCATCACCACTGCCACGTCGCGATTCGCCGGAAAAATCGAGATGATCATTTTATTCAGCCGCTGCCGCTGTATCATTGCCTGCAGCTCCGAAACCAGTGGACGCGACTTCCGCCTCCTGACATGTATGTTCATGTTCGTCATGTACATTTTCACTGTTTAGGCGATTGAATCGACCTCTCGGCCAACCGCACGCAGCGATGTAGCCACTTTTCCCTCGGACTTCCTCTTCAGCATCCTTTGGAGCTTCTTGTCGCTCAGGGTAGTCCGGAACCAGGCTTTCTTTTGGTGCTCTGATTGTTGCCTAATAGTGCCAGGACTGTTTAAGGGATTTTTCATGCGCTCACTATGCCATCTGGTGGTGAATCCACCTGTGTACCGCCAATGTATTACAGAATTAAATTGTAAGCATTATCAGTTGATTCACAGAAGCTATGGCGAAAACGGTAAAGCAACTACTTTGCTGCCTTTTGTACTGCCAGCTCCACCCCGGAGCGAAGAAGTGAACGGTCATGTCCCCCGAATACAGCTGATCCGGCATCTAGAACCCTCTTGAAGAAATACGAGAGTGTCCAACGGAAGCCTGGTGCCCGAAAGTCTATGCGACCGCAAAGTCGCAAAGACCGATGGCAAGGTGGCCGAAGCGTTCCGAGTCTTGGGCCGAGAAAAAACTGGCCGAACGGTAAAGAACCTCGGCATGGATGTACATTGTTATGTTAAAGCGTCAGTCAAAGTCGACAGCGCCTGAGCAGCATCCAAACACCCAGAAGCAGCGCTGTTGTTCATTTCGGGGCTTGTGGTGGACGGGGAGATATACAGTATACAGTGCCTGCCAGAAGTTGCCGCCTTCATCAAGCATTAACGTTCACCGGCTGCGGCCGATAGATTATTTTTGGGCAAACCTCATACGTAGGTGGTTATACAATATGTCGTGCACAACACGGAGGAACAACTGATTGCCACGGCCCCAAAAGAGTTGAAGAACATGCCAACATCCATCTTTCAATCGGTTAACTGCCGTAAGGCCACTTAGCACAGCGTCGTAGCATTTTATTAGCAAGCTTGATAACCGTTGTTCCATTTTAGTTTTCCTTAGTTCCTTTTGCAATTTTATTTTCACTACCATGCGAGATTTTTTCAATGCATACAAGTACAGAAGTTCGTTAAAATTAATTCTCAGTCTATTGATTCCCCTTGAAAGTCGTCCACTCGCTATCTATGGAGTCCTGCAAGATGTCTGTAGTCCAGATCGCGCAAAGGTTGAAGTCTACTGCGATTTTGTGGAAATCATCAGTAATCTCCGTAATTGATATTGAAGCCATCAAGGAACGACTGCTGGAGATGTTCAGGTGTTCACTTTGTAGTGGACTCCTAGTGAATTTTAAGTTCATCATCAATTTCACATTTTGGGAACATGGAAGCGTCCTGTACGATCGATAAAGCTTATCCGGAAGGCGTTGGTCGCTTAAACGGTCCACTTCCATTCTTCCCTCTGGAGAACTCCTATCAGGATGCGTTGATGACAAACGTCAAAATATCTTACCAGACTTAAGTGGCGTAGTGACTCCCAGAGCACTGGCTGAGCCGACGAATTTGAGCCGTACGGACAGGAACATGGCTAGACCACTGATGAAAGCCCATTGGGTATTTTCTCTTTAAAATTTGAGTAGAAGTAGTTTAGAGTGTTTTTGTTGTTGTATTTTTATCGCTGTCATTTCAAGGAAATGAGAGAAAATGGCGTTTTCCAAAAAGATTATTGGTGTCAGTGTCAATGTTTGCTTCATGGGCCTAAAACAGCAAAATGAAAGTAGAATTGGTAAAACGTTGGATCCTAAAATGTACAAAAAAAAGGATTTTGAGTGGACAAGCAATTGTTGAAAATCTTAAAAATCTTGGTTTATCTTAAAAATCTGTATCTTTACATACAGATATCTGTATGAAAAATATGAAAAAATCTGTGATAATCAAGCTAAATCTGTGCATGTGGCAACCCTGCTTGTAACGATTGGATGGTTTTGGACTACGGTATTGAATGGTCTGTGATTATATCGAAGCGGACATACAACCCGAGCAAAGGCCTATACCAAATTGATAAAAGCTTGAATTGCAGATTATCATTGTTTGATTACTAAATACGTTTTCATCCAGGTTGATTATTCAGCCAAAATAACAATAGAGACAACAAACAAACATATTTTGGAACCAAGATCTAAAAGTGAATCTAAGGAAAACAGGTGACCAGCCCATAATCAGATTCCTATCGTCATGTCAACCAAGTTTTCGACTCATTCTAGGCGTAGTCTATGATCAAGGACTAAAGGTAACAGCCGATGTATACTTGAAGATTCTGCTAGATGCTTTTGTACCGTGAATGAAGAAGTTTGCTGCTCGCCGTCATTTCCCCTAGTAGCACACATGTTGCCATTAAGTTGAGGAAACATAAATATGCCTTTGTTAGTCATAACTAAGTTGCTGCAACTCATTATGATCGTGGTGTGCTTCTTGGGTCATCTTCCAGTAAGACGAAGCACCTGCTCATAATGCTACGAAAACACAGAAATGGATTGCTAAATTTTTTCCGAACTTTCTAGCAGTCGAACATTTCTAGCAGTTCCCATATCAATCCTTGGAATTATTTTGTGAGGCCTATCGTCGACTGGGATACTGATAGAACCCTGAAGGGAACACCACACGTGGGTCACAAAAAGCTAAAATCAAAGCAGTGATGACATCTATGGGTCAACACATGTTCAATCGTGCATCCGACAGCTTCCGAAAGTGTCTAACCAGTGTCTAGTCATCGATGGGGAAGGTGATTTTTTTAATGAAATAGTTCACAATGCTCATAGGCAACGAAGGTAAATAAACTACCAAACATTCATTACATATTTGACTAATTGATGTGATTTATCTAGAACTTGTCATTTACTGCAAAAATTTGTCACACACCCTGTGAAATTTTTTTTATCGAATTAAAAAACAGCATAAGCATTGTGGTTTATTTACTCACTTCTTAACCCCAAAATATGGCCCTTTGCGAAACTTTAGCTCAATCTGACATGGTTTAGGGATTTCTTTAACCGATCAAAGTTTGGCCATTTTTACTCGTTAAAATTTAACAAGAGAAAATTAATAAAAGAATGCCATATGACGTAAAATTCATAAAACTTTTAGTAATTTTGTACAATGCATTGTAGACGAAATACGCGTTTCTGTCGAAGATAAGCAAAGGTAGTTGGAATTAAATGGAAAATACTGATTTTTCTTCTTATTTCTAGTTACAGATATTCCACTTAACAGCTCAAACCCTCTAGGATTTATTATACCCGTTTTGAGTGTATTTGAAAAATAAGTTATTCCGTTTGTTTATATTTTTCCACTACCATGGAAGCCATATGGGAGCAAGTTTAAAAATTACATTTGCAATAGCTTAGACCGTGTCAGATATTCAATAGCCTTAAGCAGTTCGGAGTGAGAAAGCGTTTTGTTTTTCGTTCCTTGAAACGGTACCAGGAAACTGGAAATGTCCATATTCAACACAAAGGAAGTGCCAGACGAACTGCCAGAACAATTATCCACTGTTTCAATGAACAGGCTCCTTAGACATGATCTGGAATGCAAGCCGTACAAAAATCAAGGGGTTCACTGCCGACGGAGCGTCAAAATCAACCCAGGGTCCAAAGAAACAGACATCTTTTGGTTCGACACGGTGACTGCGAGATTTTATTTTCGGATGAAGAGCTCTTCCTCCTTCAGGACAGTCATAATCAACCCAATGATCGTGTGTATGGGAAAAGTCTTGCCAATATTCCTAGAGATAAAAAAAAACCGTAGAACGCGATCAGAATGTATCAAAAATCATGGTATGGTTCGCCATTTCACGAAAAGGAAAACTTCCTCTTCTTTTCATAGAACCTAACGTAAAAATCAACACTGAATATTATATCGAGCAGTTTTTGAAGCAGCTTCTGCTTCCTCGTGTTTCAACGCTGTATGGGAATACACCATATTGTTTCCAACAGGACTCAGCTCCAGCCCATAAAGCAAAGAAGACACAAGCGTAGTGCGCGGAAATTTTACCCGATTTCATCACAAGCGAAGAATGGCCTGCATCTTCATCGGATCTCAACCCACTTGACTACTTTGTTTGAGGTTATATGCTTCAACATATAGGACCTTTGAAAGAGCTTATTTTAGATCGATTCAAGAAACATCGGATATTTGGGACCAAATTCCTCAGGAAATCATGCGTGCCAGCTGCGATGGGTTTACAAAGTGTTTGCGCAAAGTAATCAATGATAAGGGTGAGGGAATTGAATTAATATGGTTTATTTCTTTAACATGTATCTCTCAAATGAACAATAAATGCTATGATTGAGTAGATTTGTTTTGCTGTAATTCCATTTTGTTTTAGTGACGCCTATTAGGAGACACCCTGTAATTGCACTGTCAAGGTTAATTAGTTTTGGGGCTTTCAATTATTAAGAATTTCACTGTAGCTCACATGGGTTTCAGTTTCAATGTGATAAACATACGGTTAGGGTGAATGTATCAATCTGTTCTTTTAACATTCAACACTTTCAAATGTGCTCTTCGTCACGTCATTATAGGACACGAAGCAAGTGTGAAAGAGTTGATTGATTTGTTCTGTCGTGTTTTGCTTTTCGATTTGTTTTGGTGGGAAATATTTCGAGAAAGATTTTTCATCAGGGCCTAACTGACAAATGTAAACAATAATTTCTTCTGTAACCTTCTCGTACTGCGAAATCTACCGATGTAAGCTTCAAATTCTAAAGAATAGAACTCTTGTTCTTCGAAATGGCTGTGGTAGATTAATGAGGCATGTTGCCAAGATCGATAAATTCAAGGAAGAAGCAATTGTTTACGTTTGTCAGTTAGGTTCTAATGAAAAATCTTTGTCGATTTTAGTTTTCAGATGTCCAAAATTGTCAAAATCATGTATGCTATGATGCATCTATATGTGGTTGACAGCGACACAGAGCCCCTGTTTCAAGTTGATTAGCAAACGTCGTAGTTTGCTAATCAACTTGGACTCAACTTGGTCGCTCTTATGTCGTTTTCGGTTATAACCAGTGCGGAACTGGATCCGACCCAACATCGATGAGCTTCGCTCTAAACTTTTATCGAAATCCAACCTGGTTTCACCAATACACAAACACGAACTGTCAAAATAAAAAGTTTATGTTTGTTTATGTATATGTTTTGCACCAATACCATCATACTAACCCTAGTAGCACACTTGTTGCAATACAGTTGATGTTACTCCAATGCTACTCAATTAAGTCACAATCAAGTAGCAATAACCAAATATGGCGGTTTTGTGTTGCTTGGGAACTCGGCTCTGGATCCGTTTTTGTTCGGTTATTGCGATTCAGAGTCAGACCTGACCCAGGTTTAAAACCAAAAACGACATTAGTTAGACTTGAGCAACCATTAACAGCTGGTTTGTTTAGAATTATCGAATGATCACAGTGTGTTTTCTATTTCATACGGTATATAATTCTGAAGTCCGAGCAAGAACTTTTCTTTATTTGCATTAAGTCTTTGAGCTTCAACACTTAGCATGACACATTAAATTTTATAAACTATCATAAATATTAAACTATGACAAGTACATTGAAAGTTTGTTCTGATAGAGAAATCCTTTCAGAGATTCATGGTCCCTTCCATAGGCTCATGAAAAGAATTTGGAAGTTTCAGCAGTGTATTGCTCTTAGGAAGTTTAAATATTTTTGGGTTCAGCTCCTGGATATCGAAGCTACTTTTAGTCGTATTATCGCA
>JASCZW010018919.1:0-14618 GCA_034211315.2 Aedes japonicus | reverse complement strand
ACGTTGAAGAGGCCTTCCTTAGCTCAGTTGGCAAAGGCGAAGTTACAAAGCAACACCATGCTGGAAGTTGTTGGTTCTGGTCTGGTTTCGGAATTTTTCGTTAAGGATACTTTCTCGACTCCCTGCGCAATAAGATATGATATTACTTGCCACTCATCCATACTGCTGCAAATAAGGTACCGTTGTTTATATATTTTTATTATATCTTTAATAATATAGGAATTAAAACGAATTCTAGGTGATCATTTTTGTCTGTTGTGTTTTCATTTTCTTTTTGAGTACAAGGTTTATTCTTATAATCTTTATTCGAAAAAAAACCGCAAAGTTCTGACACTAATTTCAAAAATTGATCACTTCATGACCCATCTATCTGGTTGGTCCTGGTTAAAGCTTCCATCCTGGGATGTCCCGGGATTAAAAATCCCGGGATACTCTCATTTCCCGGGATTCCCGGATCCCGGGAAATATTTTAACTTATCCCGAGATCCCGATGCCAAAACAGTAGAAATATTTCTATATTAGTCATTGTTACATGAAGAGTGTGATTCCATTTCTTACTAGCAAGGGATGGTAATGAGTTCGAATTCTATCTTAAAAAAACCTGCGTCTTTGCGAGATTGAGTAACCTAATGAACTTTATATCTGTTGTGTTTACCAAACATTACAAGCTGAAGCAAAGCATATTTACGGCCGATAAAAATCACTTATATTGTGTACCGTTGTGTACCGTACCGTTGAAATCCATTATCAATGGTGTAACTTAGTGGTTGAGTAATTTTTGAGGCTCTGACCGTTTTAGTTTGACAATTAGTGAATATCGTTTTTAATTTTTTATTTTCATATGCTATCAGTTTTCCCGAAAAGTAAAATTCACTTTTTTGCGTATTTAAGCTGTATGTACTTAAACATGAGTGAGCTATAACGCCCGTGTATATTTTCAAAAAGAACATTGACAATCGTTAAAAGTTTCATCCAAGCTTTTGTAATGTTCGCTGGGATTTGACATTCATGTGTTACTTGAGGGTTTTTGACGTAAGACTAGGTCTTTGATATTTATACTGGGGCACAATTAAAAAAAACGAACTGCGCCCGTCATGAAAAGCGGTCAGATTTTGAACGTTAATATCTCAGTCGTTTCTCCAAATATTTTCAAAATATTTGCCCCAATCGATCAGAAATATTTCTATCCGTCGATTTCAATATTGCCAACTATTGATTTACAACATTAGACTATTGAAAACAACGCAAATATAGGGTGATGTCTGATAATTTTGTTTTGCAGAATAAATTTTCTAAACACAAATTATTTTCCTATCACAGACTTCAAATGATATACAAACATATATGAAAGTAAACAAATCGTATGGAATGCAAAAATATGGCTTATACGTACAAAAGTGGGAGGCCATATACGTGCAAATTTCATTGTTTCCTAAACGAGTTTATTTGATATCATATGCGATTGAATATGTAATAACAAGTTCGATTTAAAAAGGTTAGCAATGTATATCCGATTTAGTTTGTGACGCAGTACGATGAATAAATGACACATCGCATAGAAGTCGAAAATTTGCATTCTTTAAGATTTAACTTAAACATAATACGATAAAGGCCACAAGTAGTTGCGATATTGACTAAAAATATAGGAATATACGATAGTATTTCAACACTGTTATACGACTTGTGGTTGCCTGGGTAGGGTCACACCTTCTCAAAATGCTTCATTTGCTTGGCAACCTTGCCGCTAACTGGTTACTAGAAATGGTAGATCATGCAACATGCGTGTCATCAAATTCAAGTAGTTTTGAAGTACTTCCTCTTCAGCAGCAACTGGAGAGTGTTATTTAAAAAAATTCCAAAAGATATCACTCAATTGAATCAGCATACCGTGAAAAATTATCCATAAGGAAGCCATGCTTTACGAAATAATCTGTAATCTGCAAAAACTGTTTGACAACTTGAAATCCATCAAACCTCTGCTGACAGCGAGCGAGTTTTCTTCGATCCTGCAAATGTTTACACCAAGAAGCGATCGTACATTTTTGATAAAGGTATGAATATACTTACTTTTTTGAAATCATTTTTAAGAGGAAGTCGTAAGTTTTCGCGTAATATTGCATAATCCCGAAAATTGCCGGGAAATTAAGCTCTAATCCTTACTAGGTTGCCTGAAAAGTCCCTTTAATATGAAACACGAAAACATTTTTGTTTTGTCAAATTCGGTTTTATTTCTCAACATACTCTCTTTTTAGGTCGATACAGCGAGTCCAGCGATTATCTCATTTCTTTTTTATATAGACTGTTCCAGCAAGTATAAGAACACTTTCAAAATAACCAAAAAGTCATGTTTTTTTTAGTTTTAATAATTTTATTTGGCATTTATTTTTGTGTTTTAAATGAAAATTTTACTCTCGTTTAATCAACATATTTAATCATAGCCAAGACTCCTAACTTTTCTTCGAACATACATTTTGATTTTTGTACCATTCTAAAGTCTTTTGGGACACTTTGCTTAATGACATGACGCCAAATCAGGCCAAACACTACTTGACCTTCGAGCTGCCTGATCATCGGCAATAATCGCTTCCTGAGACATTCCTTACCGCATTTCTGAGTGTTCATCGTCTCCGTTGGGATGTACGGACTAGATGTTTTACCACGCATATTGCCTGCCAAACCATAACCTTCGTACCGATTTTTTCGGTAAAAATTGCCTTCTCCGTTTCGAGGATGTCTTTGTCTTCGCTTACAGTATAGAATTGTGGTCCGGGAAGCGTTTTCTAATCTAGTTTCACATACGTTTCATCGTCCATTATTATACACCCAAAATTTCTACACAATAACAAATCGTAGGTTTCATGGACGCGGCCTGTTTTGGGTTTCTTTTGGGTTTTTTCTGCTTTCGGTATGTTTTAAGCCCAAGTATTTCTTTGGCACGCATGACGTTACTTGACGAGGTCCCTAGTATTTTTTTGCAACATCTCGAACGTAAGTCGCTGGTTTTCGCTTGTAGGCATCCCTGATCTTTTTATCGATATCCGGACTAACAGGACCGGATTTCCGACCACTCTTCGGCGCATCTTCAAACGTACACTGTTCTCTATATTTTCGAATAGCAGATCGTATTTTGGCTTGGCCAATTTTCTCAAGAAGAGTCCGCTCACATTTCACCATTTGTGCACGATAGTTTTTCGTTGTTCCGGAGTAAGACCGCGCATTTTGATAGGTAACACAAAACTGAGCACTTTTTTGATGCTAAAGCTTGCTTCAGATAGAATTGGAACAAAAACAATTGCCTGTATTTCAGTTATTTATTATTGAATTCAAGATCTTTTTTTATACAAATGTAGCGTTTTCTTCAAACTTTTAAGAAAAAATACGGATAAAATTATTCGTCACGGTTTCGAAGAAATTCTCGAATTTTTCCTGTAACACGGCTCATTAGGCGGCGCACACCTTCTTCGTCCATCGTTTTAGCTATCTTATTCCACCAGGTCTTCATCTGATTGATGTCTTTGACAATCTTTCCCTTTGCCTTGAGTCTCCTCTTCACGATTGCCCAGTATTTCTCAATAGGGCGGAACTGGGGGCAGTTGGGTGGGTTAAGGTTTTTCGGAACAACCTGGACCCCTTTCTCTGCATACCATTCTTGAACGACTTTGCTGTAATGACAGCTTGCCAAATCTGGCCAAAACATTACGGGATGGTCGTGGGATCGAATGAACGGCAAAATTCGTTTTTGGAGACACTCTTTTTGGTATAGTTCCGACGTCATTGTCTTATTTGTAACGAAAACTTTCGTTTTTTCTGCCACAGCTGCAAATGCCCTGTCAAATCATGAATTTTCGTGGAAATTTGTCGGCAAAAACAAATTTAAATTTGGCTGGAACATCCCCTCGAGCCGTTGCCAAGTAAAATTTTTGACCTGGGATTTGCCCGAAGTCAGCCTTGACATAGGTTTCATCGTCCATCAGAAGACACCCGTCGAACTTGGTCAGCACCTGATCGTATAGCTTCCGAGCACGGATTTTGGCCACACTATTCTGTTTTATGGTCCGATTTGGCTGTTTGCTAGCTCGATACGACTTGATTCCTTCCCGGAGTCGAGTTCTCCTCACGGTGCTATGGACAGCACCGAATTTTCTGGCCAAATCACGGTCCGACAGATTGGGATTCCTCATAATCGTCTTCAAAATCTTACCACGCAGTTTCCGGTCGACAGTTCCACTCCGACGATTGGCTTGAGGCTTTCCGAATCGTCGTCAATGTTTCCTTATACCGTTTGATAACGCGCCATACGGTATTTCTGGACAATTTCAGCTGTTTAGCTAGCCTAGATGGAGACCACAATGGATTTTCCAAATAACTGTGCACAATTTTTTCCCTTCTTTCGGCTTCCATGTTGATTGTTTACAAAGTACAGTCGATTTGCGGAATGTCAAAAATACATACGTGAAGCTGACAAAATTCCCGACACGTGGGCGCCAAGAACTTCCAAATCCGTCCATCAGGAGCGCCACAATATAAGCAAAAGTTTGTTCCAATTCTAAATGAAGCAAGCCTTACTCCCGGGAAAGTGGCCAGATTCAGATTTGGATCAAAACCCATCATGTGACACATCAAATAACATGAGAACTCAAAAATAAGTGCAATGGTGATGATATCAAGTTTCTAGGACCATCATGACCACATCCGAGCTCTTATTCCTAGTACTCACAGGAAAGTATTAAAATGGTCAGATCTTACTAAAGGTGTATAAATAGAAGTGTTTACTTTCAAATAAATTTATATGCAATGTGTGAACGAGTTCATTGTAGTAACCAATTCGTGATTTCGACTAGATACTGCATGGTCCTCCGAATTATCCGGAATATGCGGAATATTTGAAGACTTTCGAGAGAGAAGAACATATATTGCTTAGAAAACCGATTGCTTAAGCAATGCCCGGGTGTTTAAAGATAAACGATACTGCATCCTGACTCCTTGAAAAGATGCACTGCCATTTAATATTTTCAAACTGATAAATTTCAGTTACTGTTGTCATTTCATACGTTAAACTTATTTCACCATGTTTGCTGCGCCGTCGAAAGCATGTGGATGCAGTTTTGTTATTGTTTATCTTCCAAAAGTTGATAATGAGAACCCAAAAAATACAATCTTGACTAGATGTGTCGAATGGTATATAATTATGAATCCAAGTCGCACTGGAACATAAAAAAAAGATTTATTTCACGATCACTACTGTTACATCGATCACTTCTAACTAAGAACTGCCCAAATAATTAATATTAATCCCTATTTATAACCTACGTTATGCTAACTATGCTATTTTATGTGCCTGCCTATTTGGAACAACAGTGACATCGGCTGATCGGGTCTGAAGTTCAGGAATTCTGCTGATGGTGCTTGATTGGTTACCGAGTGGCATCGGTTGCTGGTGTCTGAAGTCCAGGGGTTATGCTGACGGTGCATGTTCGGTTGCCAGGCCATGGTTTCCTGCTGACTGGCTGTTGGTTCTGGTGCGTGTTGTATCATAACTATATATCACTCGGTACTCCGGGCCTCGCAGCTTTTTCAAGCGATCTGTCTACCCTTTTTTTGTAAATTTTTTTTTAAAGAAATGAACACATATATTGAAATAAATCATAACAATCATTAAAATGACTTAACGTTAAATCTTCTGAATTTCCTTAATTGAATTTTACATGAAACTTGTAGTCAATATAAAAACAATAAAAACTGTACATTTCTATAATTGATTGAAATAATAAGACGTATTTTTATATAAATGTGAGTTAATAAAACTATAACTCAATATTTTTCATATACTTTCATCATAAAAGAAAATGAAAATCAGTCAAAAGTTATAATTCTTTGAAAAATATATGTTTTCTTAATACCGTTATTTGGACCACCCTATTTTAAAACTGGAACACCCTACTGAAAAAATGAAAATTTCGAGTCATTTATTTTTCGAAAAGAGACAAACCTTCATATTTTTGCATAAGTCTAAGATCCACTTCATCTTTTTGGTTTTGAACTGCTGAATTATCTTAATTGGTTTCGAATGTTCCGGAACTTTCGGAAGACCATAGCACGCCCAAATAGAGCTGCACATTGTTCTCCACATCGCTTTGCTACTTACATTTTACGTACAAACGGTTTTAAAAAGAACCGTAATGCTTTAGGACGAGACTAATGAATTTACCATTTCATCGGATGTTCCGGATACTCCATGTGGCCATAAAATGGCCATATCTCGGAAGTGTGGCCTAATACGACAATTTAGATAACATATTTGAAATCAGCGTCACAAAATTACTTGGAAACACATAACTTAGCTATGGAAATTCCATTTTTAGACTTTTTTCCGCCTATTGTATGGAATGGAATCACTGTGCGTAGGCGCGGAATTCCAAACAGAAAGGTCTATCCCTTGAATGCCCTTGACCTTCTGAACAACTTTGTAAATATTAAGGGCCTTGAGATATACCATCATGAATGTACCTGTATTATCCCCACTTATCGCCACACGCATTCACTCCGGTCCTATTTTGTGTTCTGGTCCTGGGGCCCTCGCTTGCCGCTTGGACTATGTTGGGCTATTCATTCCACTGTTCTCTAAATTTTCTAAGAGTTTTTCATTGCAAAAGACGTAGCATGTTCTCAAAGTTTTTTTTTTCACATACGAGATAACATTTGTCGCCTCGTGTGAGGTGACCGTTCATCTGATTTTCACGAAAAGTATCCGGATCAATAATTGTCATTGTGAGACCGGGTCTGAAGACACCATTAAAACAAACCGTTTTCACAGTATAATTATTTTGATATGTCTGTTGCAATTTAACATAGGCCGTTCTGGACAGCTAGTCGTAACATAATATGAGGTAAAGATACAAAAAAAATTTAACCGGAATCTAATCAAGTATCCTCGTGATGTGGTGATGGTGAAACCTATCGTCCGTGCTCCATTACAATGGTTTCTATTGTGATGTGTCCAACTCAATGGGTGGATTGAACTGAGGGTGCGTTTGAAAGAAGGGGAGCTTGGAGTTGAGCACACATACCCACTGGTTGACAATAAATGAGCGTTGATTCATCGACTGAGTTCATCAGATATAGCTCGAATGAGCTTTGACTTAATAAACTACTGATTATTGTAGTCATTTAATCAAAAAAATGTTCTCACTATTCTCATTCAATGCTCATTTCAGCAAAGAGTGTCCAACACATAGTTATAATCAACCATCGACAGCACCCAACAATAACTCTTGGTATCTTTTCAGAAAAATTTTTCAACCATACGGAGGGTTGCAACTATTCTAATTATAACTTTGTTCTTAATTTTGTTTCTTTTCAGGCAACAAATAATTTATATCTGATGATGTTGTTAGAGAAGAAAATAATTTCTCATCACCACGAGGCAATTTTTTTTGCTAGAACTAAGTTGTGAAGAGAAAGTATTGATAGTTCCGTTAGCGCACGGCAGGCTGTGAAAATTGAACAGAAGTAGTTTTTCACCAGGAGGGCATTGGGATGTAGTATTTCGAAATTTCTACCAAATTTTGAAGACAATATCGAATATCTCTCTATTACTTAAATCTTTTTATGTAATAATACTTCAAATAGGCATGCAGATGAATTAATGTACCAGAAACTGAACGGACGCATGCAGAGTTGGATACAGGCGACTCATGAGGTAGTAAATGCTCTCAAGGACATAGAGAAAGACAGATAATTGTTACCCATTGTATTTATACCAATAAAATTTATTTTTAATAGGTTTGCGTCGACCATCAGTTGAATCGGTTGAGTCGGTTGTATCGGTTGTATTGGTTCCGCAATATTTTAGTATCAGGCGTAGCGTTTTATCTATTGTTTCGGTTACCTATTATTCGTTGCGCGAGTGGGCATGAGAAGTCGTTGTTTGCCGGGTCAGATGAGTCGGTACATAAGTAATTGTGATCCAATTTCTTCGTTCGCCATGCTCGTCGGGCTACGCTATCCTGGAACGAATAAACCACTGTCTCATTTTGTAAGTGACTCCAGCGGCATCCGTACTGTTCGTGTAGATCGGTCCAAGTTGGCTTTCAGGCGTTGAGATGAATTACTTTGTTTTCCAAATACAAAACCACCATCACACTCTTTGAATGGCCCTAATAGCATCCTTACTGTTGGTTTGAATCGGTTCATATCAGAAATCGCTACTGATTTTCAGATATTGAACTTGACAGCTTTTCATTAACAAAATTGAACCCTACTGCTACCCAATCCTGTTACCCAGAATCCCAGTGATTTCTCGTGGAAGTGCAGTGGACTCCGCGGCTTCCAATACAGCGAATATCACGTCAACATATTCCTACCCTTTCCTTATTTGACCTGCATTTGAACGGGCCCGGCGCTGGTATTGCCTTAGTTTGAGATCACCAGTTTTTACCCATTGAAGATGTATGTTAGTCCCAAGCATCATCTGTTGATTCTCAGTGTAATAACAGCTGATCTGGCAACAACGGAGTAGCAACCTCGGGCGGTCAATCATGCTCATGCTCATGCACATGCTCAGCTAAGTTTTTTTTAACTCGTTCATTTATTTTGGAGGCTCAATTGCGTTAGCTGTACGGAGCCGATAATTCATTGTTTTTTTAATACTGCAATGACCTAATACTAGAATTAGTCGGACTTGGGCCGTTTACTAGCGGTTTACCCGAGGTTAAAAAGGTGACATTTTTTGAAGATGGGTTGGACAGAGGAACATGGAAATAGGAATCTGTAGTCTCATCAGATAGTTGTCGGCAGCACATCTGACTTGTTGCGGAATGGTCAGGTTTGACTTCGGCCGGTTGTGGTTACCATTGGCCGACGATGAGACTCCTCAAGATTTTGGAACAAAACAAACACAAACTAATGAATCAAGAAAAACAAAAACACAAGCAGATTAAACTCTCATACTAGACATTTGAAGAAACACGTAAATCGATTGCATGTAACACAGGTCGCGAGATCCCAACACATCTTTCATAGGAACATAAAGTTGTCTTCCTTGGGCCTCTAGGGTATTCAAAAGTCGTGTTCCGGCGCCGTCATTATCCGTGCATTGCCAGACTGAGTGATCGATGTCATCATAACCGTTTACACACCGGCCAAGATTGCTGGCCAAGAAGTTAATCCGATAGAGGTGTGCATCTAACTGGTATTGGTTGGACATAAGTCTACTCATAACACGGATGAAATTACGGCTAACATGCAGGTCCTTAAACCGCGCCCTCGATGAAACAATAGGAATGATGAAATGTAACAGCCGTTCGAGATTTCCGGTGTCCCAATCGGTTTGTTAACTCAAAAGGGTTCTCTGACGTACTGAATAGTAAAATTCATTATGTGAAACTTCTCTTTCAAGCATTTCGCCTTCCTAGACGCCCACCTTTGCGAGTGAGTCCGCTTTCTCGTTGCCTGGGATTGAGCAATGTGAAGGGACCCATACAAAGGTGATCAAATATGATCTTTCGACCAGCACACTTATCTGTTCCCTTAGTTTTGAAAGGAAATAAGATGAATGTTTACTAGGTCTCATCGACCGAAGGGCCTCAATCGAACTGAGGCTGTCCGAGAAGATGAAGTAATGGTCTGCGGGCATTTTGGAAACCATCCTCAATCCGAAGTTGATTGCTGCCAGCTCAGCAACATAAACAAAACAAAGTTCCTGAGTACGAGACACTGAAGAAGTCTGCACATTGTAGACGAAATACGCTTATCCGTCGAAGAAAAGCAAAGGTAGTTGGAATTAAAAGGAGAATACTATTTTTTCTTCTAATTTCTAGTTACAGGCATTCCACTAAACAGCTCAAACCCTTTAGGATTCAAAATTCCTGAAGTTTGTGGAAGGCGCTAGAGTTTTCATTGAAAACATCGAAGCCAGTGGATCTATTGAAGCGAGACCCATCATAGAAAAACCTTTTTCAGAATTGACGTATTGGTACTTTTCAGTAAAAATACGAGGAATAATTAAAGAACAAAGTTGATCTGGTATCCCATGAGATGCTTGTTTTATGTAAAGATCATAATGGATTGAGGAACAACTATAGGTGAAGTGAGCGTGGTTTGGAGTATAGGATGGAAGACACATATCCGACGATATATAGTGGTGTTAATTTCTCATCAATCGGGTTGTGTGTTCAGCCCTAACATTTCTTCAAAATTTTCCAATACAAATGCGTTCTTTACTCCACATTTCATTAATATTCTGAGCGAGAGCTCCCAGAACCGATTCTGAAGAGGTTTTACTCCTGCCAGAACTTCGAGACTCATGTTATGTATTGAGTGCATACAGCCAATAGCAATACGCAGGCAACGAATTCGTTCCAATTTTTTTTTCCTCTTGCCGAGAGAAAGCAAAAAGAGCCAAACTCTAGAACAAAAAGAATAGTTGTTTTATAAAGGGTTAAGAGGTCTCCCGGATGAGCACCCCACCATGTGCCACAAATGGAATGGAGAAAATTGATCCTTTTTAGGCATTTTTGCTTCAAATACGTAATGTGGACATTCCAAGTGCACATTGAATCATACCAGACCCCAAGGTATTTTAAAGATAATGAATGGGTTATATTCTGCCCATTGGATAAAGCTGCAGTTAGGCTGGGTACCGCTTTCGAGTAAACACTACCAGTTCAGTTTTCTGTGGTGTGAATTCGATCCCTAGATTCCTAACCTAAGAAGATAGGTTATCTAAGGAGTTTTGCAATGGTCCTTGCAAGTTGACGGCATGTAATCCTCATAAAGAAACCACACTGCCGCGGCATGCCGTCAGCAAATTGTCTAAGTGTGCATTGTTCTGCCAAAGCTAAGTTTCTTCTTCTCTACTCTTTTCTTTGACCACTACCACAATTCTTGTGATTTAATAGTAATTTAATTTAGTCTCACTATTAATTTTAGCAGTAAGATGGATTGTAGGTTTAACTCACGGAAAACGAACCTTTTCTCCTTATAGCTCGATTCTTTGCCTGTGTTGCCGTAAATTAACTTGTTTTAAGTCGCGAAAATTACATCGTCTTCCTGCTTCTTTTGCACACCACTATTTTCCACGTCACTTTGATCTATATAATTATATTCTCCTTACAATCAGTTTGATCTTCGTCTATCATTTCCTTTCTTCCTTTATTTATTATCTCTTCTATAAACATTCATCCTACACGCTCATTCGGATTCACCCAATATTGAGTAACTTGTACCAATTTTCATTAAACAGGCTGAAGCGTTAAACGTTGGATTTTTCTTACATCATACAACAAACCGCTTTTAATTAGAAATTCATTTGAATTTTTTAGAAGCATTTTAAAAGCTTCGTCCTATGCTTAAACGTGGGAGCTGTCTGATTTATCACCACTCCTCGGTGTCTTCTTCTTTTTTCAAGTTGGATTGAGATGAGACCTCTGTAAAGGAGGACTCAAAAACCCTTCCAGGTCCACAATACTTTACTGCCGTCGTTGGGGAGGATGTGACCGATGCGGACAGGTCGATTCAAGTGGAGAAATTCGGTCGAAAGGTACTGGTATGGCAAGCAATATGTTCCCGTGGTTTGAAGTCAACCATTTTTTACACTACCGGAACTATAAATGCAGAAATCTATCGATCTGAGTATCTCCAGAAGAGATTGTTGCCTTTATATAAGAAGCATAGTACACCTCCACTGTTTTGGTCGGATTCAACGTCGGCTCACTATGCCAAAAGCATTCTCAATTGGCTTGCGGAAAAGGGTATAGATTTCGTTGAGAAAAATATCAATCCACCAAATTGCCCTCAGCTTCGACCCATCGAACGTTACTGGGCAATCGTGAAGAGGGTCTTCAATAAGACTGGTAAGGCAGCTGGAAACATGCAGGAGTTCAAAAAAATTTGGGCTCAAGCGTCCAAAAAATGCGTTGCAACACTTGTCCGGAACTTGATGAAGAGCATTCGATCCAAAGTTCGAAAATTCGTGATGTCTTTGTCTTCGCTTACAGTATAGAATTGTGGTCCGGGAAGCGTTTTGTAATCTAGTTTCACAAACGTTTCATCGTCCATTATTATACACCCAGAATTTCTACACAATAACGAATCGTAGAGTTTACGGGCCCGTGGTTTCAAGGACTCGGCCTGTTTTGGGTTCCTTTTGGGTTTTTTTCTGCTTCCGTATGTTTTCAGCCCAAGTATTTCTTTGGCACGCATGACGTTACTCGACGAGGTCCCTAGTTATTTTTGCAACATCCCGAACGAAAGTCGCTGGTTTTCGCTTGTAGGCATCCCTGATCTTTTTATCGATATCCGGACTAACAGGACCGGATTTCCGACCACTATTCGGCGCATCTTCAAACGTACACTGTTCTCTATATTTTCGAATCGCAGATCGTATTTTGGCTTGGCCAATTTTCTCAATGAGACTCCGCTCACAGTGCACCATTTGTGCATGATACTTTTTCGTTGTTCCGGAGTTAAACCGCGCATTTTGATAGGTAACACCAAACTGAGCACGTTTTTGATGCTATGTCGTTCAAAAATGTGCAAACAAAAGGACGAAGCCAAAACATGTTGAAATATTTCATTATATTCAAAGTGACCGTTGAAATAAGGTGTGCTTATACTTTCTGGAACAGTCGTTTGTACTCCTTTGGAAGTCCTTCAAAATACAGGGTGCGGCAGAAAATAATGCGAAAATTTGTTCTTTTTCTTTCAAATCCCATTTTCAACTACTTCAAGCAATAATACCACCATTTTCGAATTCAGTTATCTTTATAAAGTCCTTTGAAACAAATGTTCAATGCGTCCTCCATTTTTATTAATAACATCCTCGAGCCGACGCCGGAAGCCAGAGCATGCCTTTCGGACGTAATCCTCCGACATTGACTGCCAAGGTTAATTTCAGGGTTTTCCCACTAGAGTGTGATGTTTTGCAGGCTCGTGCTTCCACATATGCCCAAATCGAATAATCAAACGGATTGAGGGACTGCTGGACGGCTTGGGGGCCACAAATCCTTTGGCCAAAACTTCATGTTATCGTTCAACCATTGTTGGGTTCGATTGGACGTGTGACACGGCGCTTCATCCTGCGGTAGGACAACGTTTTGGTCCTCGCAGAAGTTGGCCTTCACCCAGGGAAGCACTTGGTCCTTTAAAATACCGATATACACTTCGGTATTGATTTTAACTCCAGCATTAACAACACCAAGCAAAACATCATGACCAGCCGGATGTTTGGTTTGAAATTTGAATTTCACTTTTGCCGGAACGTTCTCCATTTTCTGCGGTGAAATGAACCGGTTCGTGCGGCTGTTGGCCACAGCATCGATGCTGAAAAGCTTTTCGTTGGAGAACAGGATTATCATTTTTTCCTTCTTCAACAAGGAAAGCAATCTCTTGGAACGAGTCACTCGTAGTTCCTTGACCCAGTCCGTAATCAAGTGGCGTTTCACTCTGGCTCTGGCGCAGAGCTTCTTCATACCCAAAGCGGAATGCATGATTTTACCAACTCGTTCCCTTGAAATGCTTACAGCCTCAGCTAGCTCTTTCAGTTTTATTTATTATTTATTTTTATTTATTTATTTATTTATTTGTTGTCAATTAAAGTAGATCAATTCAGTTTTTGTTCATTATTACATCAATTGTTTCGCAATATTTGTTATAACAGGACATCATTCTATTTAGTGGTCCATTCTTTTCATGATTAGTTCTGTGATTTTTAATATAAAACGACCCAAGTAACCATAAGCATTAAGTTTTAGCTCGATAATAGCACTATATCAGCATAAATGTTTCTTTAAAGTTCTATATTAACATATGTTAGGCATGTAAGCTCCATATTAGCAGCACAAATGCATACAAGCTCCAACAAAAACTTAGCATTATCGCCAGCATTAAATGCGCATATTTCCATGTTCACAGCATACATGCTTTATATCTGCATTTAGTGCTTATATAAGGCTATCAAATAATGCTAAGAAGTTGTTTACAAAAGCATTGAAAATTAATTTGGAGTCAACAAAAACCTGTATGGACGAGAATAAATGTAAAAAAAAATTAGAAAAGTGGAAATTATAGACGTAAAGTTAAATTGCATTGTTACTGCGATACTTCAAAACTTAACACACATATTGATGATTTGGTTACAGAAACAACGACATCTCCATTAGCCAGTTCTACGCCTTCAAATTCGTTCGTAGGTACGGAGATGAAAGCTAAAAACAAATCTGGAACCGCTAATAGCCAGGCACAGGCAGCAAAGGCAGCGGTCCAACCATGCAAGATGATACCTTGGTTCAAGACGCAGTACAGGAAATTTTCGCAGTATATTGAGTATACAAAATATTACTTTACGCATACTAATACACCCGTTTAATGCGCCTCAGAAATTATGCAAGTTTACAACCACACAAACAAAATTGAAACAATTTTATTCGATAAATTAATCATAAATTATCTGAAAATAATGGAACTCAATCTGAAATTATCTGAGAGTTGCATTACATTTAAAATTTGGAGTATTTTCAAATTTCAATAATTCCTTATACTTTAATATGGCGATTGGAAGAATTCACAGCCAATTTCGCAATGGCTACCATAAAACTATTTGGTCTTTGGTGACTTTCCTC
>JASCZW010018918.1:0-14608 GCA_034211315.2 Aedes japonicus | reverse complement strand
TTAACTTATTTAACTATTTTTTAACTTTTTAACTTAATCTCGGACTGATGCTGAAGGATTGGGGTTGAAATAGTCCCTTACATTTCTGTCGATTGTAGGGTTAGCAGGACCGGGTTTTCTACCCCATCTCGGGGACTTTACGAACTGTTGTTGATACTTCCTTAATGCTGTTGTAACTGCTTCGACGTTCACACCTTCTTCAGAGCCAGTTTTCTGATCGAAAGACCTTTGACGGTACACCGTTTCTACACAATCCGTTTTCTTTGCTCGGAAGAAAGGCCTCTCATTTCCAAGCTTCCTTCTGCTTCATCTTCTTATTGATGTTTTGCGAACAATTCTATCATATTTCCAAACCGGCATTCAAAGGAGTAGTTTTCACGCAATGAGGTCTATACAGTTGGCAAAGAACAGGGTGTTTGTCGGTATTAGTAACGAGAAATGTGTAAATAATCCATGATTTCGGGTAGTGACTTAAAAATCCAAAAACAAGCGAATGATAACAAAGCAAGTTAAGTTTTTTTTCCGCATCCTTTTAGTGCACAAAAATTCATTTTTCAGCTGAAACCTTTTAAAAACTTTACCAATTACCGAAAATAAACATTCCATCTTGTGATTTGCTGCTGTTGTCAGGGCCTGATTTTGGGGGGGGCCGGGGGGGCCATGGCCCCGGGCCCCCACATTGTGGGGGCCCCCACAAAAAATCATCACTTATGATTTATATTTTCACTACGTCTAAACTATTTTTTTTACCGTGTATGACTCGATGTGACTCTCTCTTCTCCCTCACTGACCGCTAAACCGAATATTCATGATAAACAATCAGTGTGTTCTCTCCCACCGCCGCGAACCGTTTGCTATTCTGCTTGTGCGTCTGTGAAACTGTTATCGTTTCGGCAACCATTTGTGAAAATTGGTGATTTGAAATCAAAAAAATGGGCGATCGTCACGTTGTGCATAGAAATTATAAAAGTGGATCGGAGAAAAGAAAAATTCAAGATGAGCGGAACAAAAAGGTCGAGGAAGTGCTTTCAAAAACCCCGAAAATCAGTTCATTTTTTGCGGCGGGTAGTACTAGTGCAGCAGCGGGTGAATCCGAAACTGAGTCAAATGTTTTTCGGGATCCGGTACCCTTGCCGGTGCCCTCAGAAGAGGCTTCGAGCTCCAAGTCTATTGGTTCAGATTCAATTGCCAGGAAAGTGGAAGAAAAAGTCAACCCAAATTTTGAGAAGGATGTGGGAAAGTGGTCAAAACTAAGTGCTAAGGAAATTGATTACTGGATTGCAAAAGGTCCTAGTGAACTGCATAATTGTGATGATGAGCAAATGTTCGAAAATTTCTCGGTAAGCCAAGATAGAGGGATGTTACAGGCTTCCGAAAATGCACAAAATCCTTGTTTTACCGAAAGCTCCAGAATGAAACAGTGTTCCGAAATTGGCTTTGTTTTTCGCCGGACAGCGGTAAGCTGTATTGCTTTTTTGCAAGCTTATGAACGTTTCATTGTCGAATTTTTCTGGTGATGGGTTCTGCAATTGGAAGCGCGCCCAAGAGGAATTAAGCTCACATGAAACATCGAAGGATCATTTGGAATCTTCAGTCGCCATTTCGTTGCGAGCGGGAAAACTTGGTCTTGATCAAAGTTTAAAAAGAGAGGTAAGTTTTCGGCAGACAACTAATCGTCCCATAAAAAATAGAAAGCTCCCATAAATTAATCAAAATTAACCAATAGTAAAAAAGGGGTAGTACCGAGTGCCACCGTATATTTGACCGTGTTTAATTTGAAAACATTTTAATTTGACCCCGTTTATTTGCACTTTGTTCCAATAAAAATGGTTCAAACGTCATTCAGCTCATGGAACAAAACGAAGCGAAATGGTAAATTGTGAAGCGGAACGCAGAATAAAAACAAAACAGCAAATAAGGTTGCCAGGATCATGGTTTTATTGTTACTGGAAGCTCAAATTGAAAATTTACTCTGGTAATTTTGATGAGATGTTATTCAAAGCGGGGGTCCACAGTAGCAATTAATAAATCAACATTTTCCATTAGTAAATCAATAAGATCATGAATCAATAAAAACTTCCATAAAAATAGATTTTCGTTCCATAAAAAAGTCAAAAAAGCAATAATTCTTTAAAAAATCAAATTTCCATTAAAAAAAAACAAAACCTTTACAAAAAATAGAAAATACATAGAAAAGAAAATATGAAAAAACAATAAAAATAATCAAAATTTACCATAAGTAAAACACCAAAAGTTCAAGGAAAGTATAAAAAGCAGAAAAACCAAGTAATTTTTCCTTAACATAAATGATTGTTTGCTTGAAATTGAATCGATGCAACGAAGGAGCTACGCTCCCTTCTGCATCAAAATTTCAGGGGTGATTCAACTACACCACATAAGATCAGTGTTTTGGGTTATATATTTAAGGATTTAATATTATATATTTATATATTTAAAGAATTAAATGACGATTTATGATTCATTTCTTGTAATTTTAACTTAAATTATAGTTTTTTTGATAGTTTTTCATGAGAATAGTTGATTTTTTATGGAATTTTTCTAATAATTTATGAAAACTTCGTATTTCTCTCGACTTGGAGGTTTTAATTTTATAATGAAATTTTTGAGTATTTTCTCGCTTTTTCGGAACATAAATTGATTGTTTATGGAAACATTTGATTCACTAATTGTTTTATTGATTTGTTTATTGAAATTCTTGATTTTATTATTGCTATTATCCCTTTTTCTTTTGGTAATTTTTGATTTTCTTACGGATAGTTTTAATTTTTTAATGAGTCGTTTATATTTTAGCCGTAAGATTCTTATTATTATAACAAATGGAGCATAAGATACCCATTATCTAAATATTATAATTCTCACAGGAACAACAGATGGCAAGCTACTGGCGAGATGTCTTGAAGCGAGTGGTGAAAGCCATTACGTTTTTGTCGGAACGTGGTTTAGCGTTTCGTGGAGAAGACGAGCTGTTTGGTTCGTCCAAATGGGAATTTCATGGGAATTCTCGAGCTAGTTTCAGAATTTGACCCATTTTTAGCTCAGCATATCGAGAAGCACGGCAATAAGAGGAGTGGGCACGCCAATTATTTGTCTTCTACAATTTGCGACGAGATCATCGACCTTATGGCAGATAAGGTATTTGCGGTTATTACTAGCCGAATAAGAATAGCAAAATACTATTCAATTTCCGTCGATTCTTCTCCCGATGAATCTCATATTGACCAGCTGACAGTCACAGTGAAATATATGGAAGGAACTAGCCCCGTTGATCGATTTCTAACATTTATTCCGAATTGCGGTCATGCGGGTCAGCAGATGGTTGATGCACTTCTCGAGTTTTTGAAAAACACGACATAGATTTCCAGGATTGCCGAGGACAGTCTTACGATAACGCGCCGAACATGTCGGGAAAATACAAGGGCATGCAAGCGTTGGTTTTGCAAAAAAACCCATATGCTTTTTTCGTTCCTTGTTGCGCTCATTCGTTGAATTTAGTTGGAAAGGCCGCAGCCAATACCTGTTCATCTGCTGTGGATTACTTCAACTTTGTTCAAAACCTGTTCAACTTTTTCACGGGCTCAACAAGTCGATTCCAGCTATTGACTGAACATCTCTCCAAGACCGAACGGAATTATACGGTGAAAAACCTAAGTGACACTCGATGGTCGTGTCGGGCTGATGCAACGAAAGCATTGCTTCACGGGTATTCTGAAATCAAATCCGCTCTTTTGACCATTGCTGAGAATGCAGAGGAGAAGGATCTAGTAAAAATGAAGCACTGTGTCTCTTCAATAAGATGTCACAACTTGAAAATGCGATTTACACCCAGTTCTGGTGCGACATACTGGAAAGATTCGACGCCACTAGTCAGTTTCTCCAAAACCCGGCCACAGCTTTGAAACCAGCAGTCAACTCAATTATCAGTTTGATTGAATACGTTGAATCCAAACGAGCAAAATATGATGAATACGAGTCTAATGGCAAGAAGATGTCAGGCACGGAGAGCTACCGGAAGACGCGATTGCGAACAAAAAACGTTCGACTTAATGAGCTAGGTCGGGCCAAGCAAGCTGAAACTGTTTCAACACAATCTCCAAAGGAAAAATTCAAAGCTGATGCCTTTTCTCCTGTTATTGATCAGCTTAAAGTTTCATTGGCAGAGCGTGCTGAAGCATATAAACAGGTAAAGATAATTACTGGCTTATGTCTTTTATCAAATCTTTGACTTTTTCTCTTGTCTCATTTATATTTTCCAAAGGTGACAAATTTATTCGAATTCCTGTCGGATTTGGATGCGTCCCCGTTAGCCTTAGAAGAGGAGCAAAAAGGTTGGTTGAAACGTACCCTGCTGACCTTGGTCCGGAGTTAACCAACGAGCTCATCCAACTCGTTTCATTCGCAAAGCAAAACCGCTACACTCATAACGAGCCAGTAGAGTCGTTCCTCTACAATTTCATTATGAAAAACGACTTGCGTGCCACTTTTCCTAACACAGAAGTTGCATTGCGAATTTACCTAAGTATTATGGTATCAAACGCAAGTGGTGAGCGGTCATTTTCAAAAATGAAATACATCAAAAATAGGCTGAGGACATCGATGACTAACGAAAGGCTCGTGAATTTGACTCTGTTAAGCATTGAAAACAAGATCTTGAAAGAAATAAGTGTTGACGATATAATTGACTCATTTCAGCTAGCAAAGTCTCGCAGGAAGGCCTTTTAAACTTAAAGTTGTATTTTAACCATACATTTTGATTATCAACCAATAAAAATCATCATCAGAAAATTTTTAGACACAGTATTCTTTTTTTAAAAATTTACATCAAGAAAAGGGCCCCCACACTTCTTTGGCCCCCGGGCCCCCTCAAATGTAAGTCCGGCCCTGGCTGTTGTAAATTGTTGTTTTTGGAGATCTACGTCGCGCATATTTACAAAAAACAAGCTCTGCATCATCCCACGAACATAATGACAGTATTTTGTCCACCTGTATAGACCTCATTGGTTTTCACGTATGTTCCCAAAACGAACACAGTTTAAAATGCAGTGTTCTCCAGTTTCTCGTTCATCACATATATCGCAGTAACTGTCATCCACTATTTTCATTTTAGCGAGCCATTATCTGGAGTAATCGTGCCCTGTCATGTACCTGTTTAGCAGTCGAGCCTCCCTGTTGTCGAAGTTTCTTCCGTGGAACCAAGGTTTGCTATCGACAGTGATGATGATGATGTGAACTACCGTCTAGTGTAGCAAGGCAACTGCCTATAGCACTGGACTGTTTTAATTAAATGATTTGATCAAGGTTATACTGTGGTAGATGTTTCAACATGTTCCTGTAGGAAGGGCCAAAAACGTATTGTGGGCCCGTAAGCAGATACACTTACGCGTAACCCAAAGCTACAGGGGTCTAAAGAAAATCTCCTTCCCGAAAGAAGTTTGCAGAAACCACACCAAAACCGAGCCCTCGCCTAGTAAAATGTCCCACTAGATGGGGAGAAGAGCCCGCCCTCTTTTCACGAAATGTTAACAACAGGAAGTTGGCAGTCCCACTCTTCCTATCCAATTCGCTTCAATCGGGTGCTCTGATGGTCCCTCCCTTTATCCCAACATATAGTGTTATATAGTATATGTCAAATAGCAGAGCAATAAATATGATTTGCTTGAAATTAGAAGAAAAATTAGTATTCTCCATTTAATTCCAACTACCTTTGCTTATCTTCGACAGATACGCGTATTTCGTCTACAATGTGCAGACTTCTTCAGTGTCTCGTACTAATAACTCGACTTAGTACGAGACACTGAAGAAGTCTGCACATTGTAGACGGAATACGCGTATCTGTCGAAGATAAGCAAAGGTAGTTGGAATTAAATAGAAGATACTAATTTTTCTTCTAATTTCTAGTAACAGGTATTCCACTAAACAGCTCAAACCCTCTAGGATTCACTTCAAGTCTGCTTTCAATGTCACCACGTCATCTCCTGCTCAAGTCGAAAATGCATGTATAGAAACACCGCGCGATGTCTGCTCACTGGGAAATGTCCAGGTCACTTCTCAGAACGTTGTATCTGCCATCAACAAACTGAAATACTCCTCCTCACCTAGCCATGATGGTATCCCTTCATGCATTTTGAAGAGATGTTGTGATGCTCTGACTCATCCTTTGACACTGTTGTTCAACACCTCTTTGCAGGAGCAAAGATTCCCTTCTAGCTGGAAATTCTCCATCATGTTCCCTGTGCATAAACAAGGTGATAAACGAAACATCGAGAATTATCGTGGAATAACGTCGCTATGCTCCTGCTCCAAGGTATTTGAAATAATCATTAATGATATGCTGTTTGCTTCCTGTAAGAACCACATCTCTTTGGATCAACATGGTTTTTATCCCAAGAGATCAACATCTATGAATCTCGTCCAATTTACTTCTTTCTGCATGCGCGCAATGGATCATGGAACACACGTGGACGTTGTATATACCGACCTGAAATCTGCTTTTGATCGTGTTGATCATGAGATTTTGCTCGAACGACTTGATAGATTAGGTATTGCATCATCATTGACCAGCTGGTTCAGGTCATATCTAACAGATCGGAAACTGATTGTTAAGATTGGAAATAAATCCCCTGAACCGTTTACTAACGTATCAGGTGTGCCATAAGGAAGCAACCTGGGGCCTCTACTGTTTAACATTTTCATCAATGAGCTCTCTTCAGTGCTGCCACCAGCTTGCCGATTTTTTATGCTGACGACGTAAAAATTTATATGGTTGTGACAAACGCTCAAGACTGCCTTACACTACAACATTATATGAATTGTTTTGCTGAATGGTGTTCTAGAAACATGCTTACACTAAGTATTCACAAATGCAAGGTCATCTCGTTGCACAAAAAACATGAGCCTATTGTTTTTGATTACATCATCGACAGTCAGCTTTTAGAACATGTTCGTAAAGTACGGGATTTGGGAGTTATCCTTGACCCAGCTCTTACCTTCCGATCAGACTACGACGATATTATTTCCAGATCAAACCGACAGCTGGGATTCATCTTCAAAATAGCAAATGAATTTCATGACCCCCTATGCTTTCGATCCCTTTATTGTGCTCTTATGCGGTCGATCCTGGAATCCAATGCTGTGGTTTGGTGTCCCTATCAATCGATCTGGATTGCTAGGATTGAATCAATCCAACGGAAATTCGTCAGGAATGCTCTGCGGGATCTCCCATAGCAAAATCCGATCAATTTACCGCACTACGAGGACCGATGCAGATTGCTAGGCATAGAAACCTTGGAAAAAAGGAGAAGTACTGCGCAATCTGTTTTTGTAGCCAAGATTCTTTTGGGCGATATGGACTCACCGAGGATCCTTGAGCAGCTGAATATATACGCCCCAGAACGAACACTTTGCCAACGTGATTTTTTGATGCTTGAATCTCGCAATGCTCTGTATGGTCAGCACGATCCCATCCGCTTTACGTCAGCTACGTTCAACCAGGTGTACTTGCTGTTTGACTTCAATGCATCTGTTGAAACATTTAAGCGAAGACTTTCGGAATTTTTGGCGGATGAATAAGAGATTTCTGAAACTGTTCGACGAGGACTTGACGAGACCTGACCTATGTGCTGAGGATAATTACTTTTATTCAGAGACCGAAATTTTCGCCTACTTGAGAAGAAAAACGTCCTTTTTCACCCGCTTGGAGAAGCAAATGAGAATGTGAGAAGCGAGAGACTATTATACGCTCACAGCAGTTTTCGCGAGAAAAGCAACGGCGATTTAGAATTTTCGGAGAGCATGAGTAGCTGATAAATCGTTTCTTTTTCGGTGAATCATAGATGCCGATAATTATTTTTCACTTACTTTTTGACACCTGAAAATGCACCCGTCTTTATGCTTGTTTTATTCTGACATTATAATTCTATAATGATGGTCCATGGCGGTACCAGTGTGCACCAACTTGGCCTTATTTTCGGGTTTTGCTCCTCTTTTGCGATCTTAGCATGTTTTCAATGAAAAATGTGACATGAGAACAAATGTTCGTTGAATTGTGGAGAGATATTTTCGCATATGCAAGCGAGAGGATAATGAATTATCGGCGAAAAAGGAGAGATGAAAATGTGAACGGTTCGCTACTCATCGAAAACCTGTTTGAGAGAGAGCATGGTTTTCACCCAGCTGAGCGATAATTTCGATCTCTGCTTTTATTGCTAGACCACGAATTAGAATTTTCATATTATTAATTTATTTTGTGTTATGTGTACTTTTAAGTAGTTTTATTTTCTCCATGTTTATGTCTTTAGAAGATATGGGGTTTTTGCGCCTCGCTTACAGGCTTTTCCCGATCAATATTCAATATTCATTAAGACGGATAGTCAGATGAAGTATAATAATAAAAAATAAATAAATAAACATGCTTCAATAACCTATCGTGCTTCGTGCTTCATTCATTCATTCTTATATTTTTTTTTTTTTGTTTTTTTTTCAAATAAAATTTAAGTGGTCGAATTGCGTTTTCTTTTTAGCAAGTCCTCCGCATAAAAAGAAAGAAAAGAAAAAAAACCCTATTTACAGTCTTCCAGTTATCCTCTGGTGGTTTCAGGTTTGCTATCGACAGTGGTCCGAAACTGGAAAAATTTTTGAGCGAATGGATACACTCGTTTTGGACAGCACAAAACCTTCACAATATTGGGTAGTTCATTTGATCGAAAAGTGATGCTCATTCGTAGGCTCAGAACCATAATTCCGTCATCATATCGGTGTAGCCGTCTTACGCTCATTACTGGAATTTGATACGATAACATCGAGTATTTCCGCCTCCGTTATGTCAAGCAGGATACCTGCGCTGACATTTGTGATGTTGATAAAATGACGTGGCACATAAGCTCGATAGATGCTGTTGCCAGTGTTGATTGCTGTTATGTACTAGTTTGTTCATTTTTTTTGCTCGATGAAAACTCTGTATGGACCCTTGTCGCTTCTGTTGTACACGTGGCTGATTTTTTTTCAGCGGCCTTCATAACCACTGCACTCGTCTTTTTCTTTTCTTCTTTTTTTCTTCTTTTTATTCATTCTTTTAAAACGTCGAATTCCTTCCGGCAATCCGCCGTAGCGTCCTTTCACCTCTTAAATTTTACTACTTTTTTTCAACTGTATTTTTAACACTCCAACTAGATAGGGACGTTGTAATCACAAATTTCGAGTGATTTTTTCACTTCGACCTAAACTAACGTGGTGATTGTTTTCACTTGATCGAAAGATGTGCAGCACGCACTGCTGAACGAATGTTTCAAGCTCTCGTGCGAAAAATTGAAGAAAAAAACAACAAAATAAGTTTAATTGGGATGTAAACAACATGACACAGACAAAAATTGGCTAAATACTGCACGCATTTTGAATTGACGGTTAATCATTAGTGTATTTTTTTAATCAGTTCGTTTATTTGTTAGGCTCAGGCGTGTGTAACACTTTACGGAGCCGATATTCAATATTGTTGTACAAAAAATCATTAGTGTATTTATAATTATCGGAACAGTCTATAAGCGGCGGAATTGGTCTTGGCTTATTTTTCAAAATTTTGATCAACTTCCAAAAGCGTTTTGCACAATCTGGGAGAGACCGAATTTTAGTTTCAAAACACCTATACTTGCGATCCATCATCCTGGTTTGAACAATTGAAATTGACTTCGGATCAAGTTACGGATTCCGACAATGTAGGTAGTAGTCGATAGTCCTGTCAAGCTTTCACTTAAAAAAAAACACTATTTAAAATAACTTTTTTGATCGTATTATAAGAACGATTGTAATTTGAAAATTGAGAGAATTTTAAATTAACTCTTCATTTTATCACTTTTACAAAAACAAAAAATAAAACATTGAAACACTTTTTTCAAATTATCACTTGCTCTCGTTTTGCAAATTCATTTAAGTTTCCACTCATCGCTGAAACAGTTCCTAGTTGACTCGGTAATAGTTGCGCCTGGTAATGGGGTGCCGATGAGCCAACTTCGGCCACCACCGGATAGCGGTTCGAGCTGAACTCCTGATAGAGGAAAATGTTGATGGTTGCGTGAGCCTCGACTTGACTCAATCGAGTGGAAGAATGCGGCTCAGTAACGTGCACTGACCCTCCTCTGGTTTATTTTGAATGAAGGATCCATTGTTGTCCCGCCGAGTATTCCCCCAGTCTTTGATGGTGACGATCGGTCCGACGGTGGCGCCTTCCTCCACACTCATGGCTTCGATGACTCTGAGCTTGAGACTCACAAACCATAGTCCAGCGGTCTTCAAGACGATTTTTTACAATCGCAAACCAAAACCCAAATTCCATTTCCAGCATATTTCTGTAAAAATTTCTAGGCAACTCATAATAATGGCAAACCGGAATCGCCAATGTGAAGTTTTGGCTTCCGTGAGCCACCAAAACATCTGGAACTGGAGGTTCCCACCAAAGCGCTCCGTTCGTGTCGACCGTCATAGAAGTAAGAGGACGAGCCGAGTTGGTTGCTAGCCACAGTTATGTTCTTTCAGTAGCCCCGGCGGAAACAGCGGAATTCAACAGTTTCTCCAAAATTGGAACTAGTTTTCAACTGCCTCTACCGTAGAGGTAAATAACGCGTTATTTACCTCTACGGTAGAGGCTTTAAATTCGAACTAAGTGCACTTCGGAACGCGTCTTAATTTGAATCTAGATGGAGAATGGTCGGATATGTTTCGAACACCTAAAATGCAGCTGGATCTATTTTTGCACAATTTATTCAATGAGTAGAACATTATATTACGATAAGTTACAGTAATGGAAAACGCGGAAATATTTTCATTAATCCTTTCTCGTAGTAAGAAACTATATGCTTGTATTTGTTGGTAGTACCCCGTGAACAATGTTATGCTCCCTTTCAGAGGAAAAGTACAGTTTATTGTAAAACGTGTTATCATTGTTGACGTCCACCTAACACAAAAGTGGATCATCTCACGGTACATAACATAGTTAGATTATAAGAACAACTCTATAAAATAAATAAAATATTAAACAGACGACAACCGGTGCGCCTTCACCCTGGCGAGGTCAATTTGGTTTTCTCGTTAGATCTAGATGTATTATTAATGGAATCTCTCAGACCTGATGTTGGATAACCGGTGCTCATATCTAAATCTGATTCGTTTTATTCTACACTTTTTTCTTCGACACAACTTCTGAAGGCTCCAGGTTGACTGCCTATCATTTGTTCTAGGTATTACTGTGCGTCGCCAGGAAATTAACCATGAAATTGAAACGTCTCAACACGCTGTAACAAATATTATAGAGTAGGACATGTGTGCCATTACATAGTTCCAGCTTACTTTTTACATCCTTCTATCTACAAAGTATTATATGTACCTGCAATTCTGCATAGGGAATTGGATTTGTATTACTTCAAATTACATTAAAACAGCCTTAGAAAGCTGTCAAAATCCATGACCCCTACCACACGGTTTGCTTATTGTATTGTTTTCGATTCAAACACACTAAAATTAAATCACAATTTTTCAAACCACTCCTCCAGGTTTTCGATTCCAGGACACGTTCGATGTGGCGTGAGCAAAAATAAATCCAATGTTCAGATTCTACGCTTACCTTGTTGCACCTTGCTCGAATCTAATTTACACCTTGAAGGATCGAACGACTCGGACGATGTACTGCCGACAGATGGGACACTCGCTGAGCACCTTGCCGCAGTTGATACACGTGGCCATATGGCCGCATTCCAGAATTACACAATTGATCGGTGCATCCATGCAGATCCTGCACAGATCGTCCGCCGCAAGCCTTTCCGGTGCTGTAAAAAAAAACCTTACATTAGCATTTATACGCATCGGGGAATGAAGCTGCACCCAGCTTACAGGCAATGGACTTGTAGTCGAACCACAACCGCAGAACCCGCTCGCGGAGTTCTGCCTTTTCACAGCAGCCTTTAAAGTCTACTCGGTTGAGCACCAGGATCTTTTTCAGTTGCTTCACCGAAAGCACGTCCAGGTCAGCGCTGTGGAGTGGAGACAAGTGATCACAAGGTATTGGAGATTGCTTAAATATGTTAAGAATGTTGTTGGCAGAGAGTTACAGTAAATGCTCTTACTACCGTACCGAAATGTTCCGAATGACGGCATTGGAGGAACTTCATTTAAAATTGACAATCCTATTTGCCCCTTCCACTTACCTTTCGCTAATATCGCTAAGCTGTATGTGGTTCATATTCGCCAGCTGCTGATTGCCTGCGGAATACAATACATTGTGTTTCTCTCCCGTGTCGTCGTCGATCCGGGGATAGTTAGTATGATGCCGACATTCGTCCATCGACGAAGTCCCTTCCCTGAAATCCCCGCCGCAAGCGCTACCATTGGTTCTCCTTCGGCCAGACTGATGCTGGCATCTTCGCTCATCGATTCTCCCTCGGATAGCTCAACCGATCCTTTGTTCCGTTGTTCTAAATAGCTAAGGAAAGCTTCCAACTGGAGCCGTTTATCCGTCTCGGACACCGTTGAAGTGTCTAGCATTTTGCGGATCTTTTTCAACTGTTTTCGAATGCCGCTGCGTCGCTTCCCGCATTTAAAGCACTTGCTAGTCGTCGTAGTTGCAGATGTAGCCTGACTAGAATGGACTATCGGTTCGTGCTGTTCAACAAACCGAACTACTTCTGGGCTTGCACCGGTTGCCATCATCAGATAGCTATCTGATCGTCGCCTCCCTACTTGACTCGAGGCGGTATCGCTCCGGGAACGAGGTTGCGTTAATTTATCCGCCATATTAAAGTCATCTGAACTATCAGTCGTTTCGGTCATCGTTGCCGCTGTTGTAGTAGCTATATTTGGAACGCTTTCGTTCGTTTCCGAAGAATCCGTGTTATTAATCATTTGCCAATTTTCAGTGTCGGTCGAGGCAGTAGTTTCTGCTCCAGGCAGCGATTCATTCCGGTCACATTCTGGATTCAGTTCATCGAAAGAAGAAGATGAGGTATCGGTTTTTGATTCCGGAATAGGTATTTGCATTACATTCAAACCTTGGCTAGGGCCAGCTTCCTCAACGGGATTGTCTTCTGGTGCAGTTTTCTTTGATTCTTTCCTTCGAGGATTATCGATGTTTTCTTGCTCTCCTTCCTCATCGGAACATTCACAGCCATTTTGGTTCGCCTCTGAAGCGAGCATGTTGTCTATCCTTTCGGTAAGCGACAACTTCGTATTGGAATTACCCAGAAGACTGGGCGCTGACTTTTGATGAGCAGGAGAAGAAATAGAGGAACTATTGGCACTGGAATCAGCTCCACTGGTGACTCCACTTCCATCACTCAACTCGTTGTGCGGAGGTGAGAAATTCCTCTCATTTGGCACAATTCCTGCCGCTTCACAGGCGACTTGTGAAGCATTGCCGGTTCCACTATCATTTGTTTGCACGCCATTAACCCAATGCACATCATTCGTCCCAAACCGAGGCTGCTGGTACACATTTCCATCGGGTTGAGGTCGAGGCCTTATATTTTCCTCTGCAGAAGCGTTTGAAAAGCGAGGTCCAAAATTGGTTGTCTTCGGAATATCTAAAAATAATCAAAATCCTCAGTCCTTCATCTCACACTCTGCAAAAAAGACAATTTTCCATTACTTACCGGAGTTCAACTTATCCGACAAACTCGAAAACAAATTCTGGCAAGTGTTCTTTATTTGATCGAAAGTATTTGCACAATTTTCCGCACTGGCCGTATAGAAACTGCCCTGTCTTGCAGACGAACCAGATTGACCGCCACCGCTGCTTCCTCCCGTGGACGATGCCGAACTGAAATTAAATGTTCTTCCATTCCTACTGCCGGTACTTCCCGCCGGGCTTCGTGGGCTGTTTGACGTTGAGTTTGTACTGGCAATCACCAAGTTGATGAGGTCATCTTTCTCCACACATCCGGACGTCGATATATGCTTCGACTGCAGATACAAAATTAAATCCTTTACCTTCAACTGTCCCAGGTCTACCTTCGATAGGGGGCGCTTGGTAAATATCAAACAGTTGTGGCATAGAACCTTTTCCTGGCGCTTCTCGAGACAATTTTACAAAACAAACGCCGACATTCGAAGCAAGATTTTTCCTCGTAAGTATGCCAAACTGGGCGTTGCAACTTTCACAAGGCATCTTACTTATCGAAACTTCCAGCTCGTCATCAATTTTAGCTTATCGATAACAGATTAATAAAAAAAATACTACTTCAAGGGCAACGTCATCTGCCCGCTGTAGCTGCTGAGTAATTCTCGTCCCCTTATAATCAATCCAATAGGAAATTTAACGTTATTTGCGCTGGCACACGACTTCCTCGGGCTACTCATATTTCTCACTGGTTACAAAACTTTATAGATTACGGCAAACTTTAGTTAAATGCATTGAATAGCCCTAAAATATCGAAAACAGAACCATTATTTTGCGCAAATTCGAAAAATTTCAAAGGCAAACCATTGAAACTGACCATCAAACCAGATGGAAGAAAAACAATCGGAATCAGCCTTTTTTCCTTGCTTAACAGCCACTTGACAGCTAGTCCTGCAGCAAAATTCTTGCAGTAGACCCATGCAACAAATGTACGTT
>JASCZW010018917.1:0-14611 GCA_034211315.2 Aedes japonicus | reverse complement strand
ACATTAGCTACTATTAAATGGTATTTTCAAACCTGATTTGTGTATATTTTAATCTAAAGACCAAAACAACTCAACTTTAAGTTACAGCTACCGTTGATCATCCTGTTCTCTTCGCGCAATGAACGGTTGAGTATTTTCAACCTAATTTCCGGTTGAAAATCGCAGCAACCGTTCGGGCGGCATTTATTGGTTGGTCTGGCCTGACTGCGGATGCATTATTATGCAGCGCCGCGGTTCTTTTTGGCCACCAGGGCTGCGTAAATCCACGAAATGCCAGCATTTTTTAGCAATCGCGCCAGGCTTCTTATGGATCGCCAACGTATTTATGAAGAACTAGCTGTTAGCCCAGTGCGTGCTGGCGTATGGGAGCCCTCCTTCCCAGAGGGGGTGGTTTCTCAAACCACCAGCACAACGATTGCCTTCAAAACCCCCACATGCCAAATTTGGTTCCATTTGCTTGATTAGTTCTCGAACCATCACACGGGGCTCTTCGATTATAATAAAATTTGAGTTTCATTGTTTGAACCCCGCCCTTTCAAAAAGGGGAGGGGTCTTGAACCACCATAGAAACATTCTTGCCTTCAAAACCCCTCACATGCCAAATTTGATTCGATTTGCTGATTAGTTCTCGAGTTATGAAGAAATTTGTGTCTCATATGTATCAGAGCCCTCCTTCCTGAGAGAGTAGGGCTCTCAAACAATCATAAGAACCTTCCCCAGCCCCAAAACCCCTTCATATAAATTTTCACGTTGGTCGGTTCAGAAATTTCCGAGTCTATATGGGTCTGACAGGCAGACAGACAGACAGAAATTCATTTTTATGTATATAGAAATCTACCCTCCAAAAACCTCCACATGCCAAATTTGGTTCCATTTGCTTGATTTGTTCTCGAGTTATGCTGAAATTCGTGTTTTATTTGTATAAGAGACCCTCTTTTCAGTGAGCGGAGGAGTTTCAAACCACAATAGAAACATTTCTTGCCTTCGAAAACCTCCACATGCCAAATTCGGTTCCATTAACCTGATAAGTTCTCGAGTTATGCACAAATTTGTGTTTCATTTGTATGAGAGTCCCCCTCTTACAGATGGCGGAGGGTTCTTGATTTACCTTAGAAACATTTCTTGCCTTCAAAAACCTCTACCTGCCAAATTTGGCTCCATTTACTTGATTAGCTCTCGAGTTATGTAGAAGCTTTTGTTTCATTTGTATGGGAGCACCGCCCCCCAACCTAAACAGAGAGAGAGGAGGGGTCTCGAACTATCGTAGAAACATTTATTGCCTTTAAAATCCCCGCATGCCAAATTTGGTTCCATTTGCTTTATTAGATCTAGAGTTATGAAGAAATTACAGTTTCATTTGTATGACAGCACCCCTTCTAGAAAAGAGAGGGGTCTCAAACCACCATAAAAACATTTTTCTCCGCCAGAAAACCCCACATGCCAAATTTGGTTCCATTTGCTTGATTAGTTCTTGAGATATGCAAAAACTTCTGTTTCATTTGTACGAGAGCCTCCCTTTCTAGAGAGGGGAGGGGTCTCTGACTACCATAGAAACATTGCTTGCCTCCAAAAACTTCCGCATGCTAAATTTGGGTTCCTTTGCTTGATCAGTTCTCGAGTTATGCAGAAATTTGTGCTTCACTTGTATGGGAGCCCCCCTTTCCAGAGAAGGGAGGGGTTTCAAACCATCATAAGAACCTTCCGGTGTCCAAGACGAATCCAACAAAGCAAAAATCTTGCCAAACGGTCCTTCCGCTCGCGAGTTATATCGTGACAAAGGAAACCGAAACTCATTCTTATTTATATAGATAGACTAGCTGATCCCGGTGCGAGCGTTGCTACGCCTGCAACTAAATGAATAAACATTACATAGAACTGACGCTTTTAATGAGTTTATTTTGAGTAATAAGGAGTTCAAACTTCTATCAGAACATTCTTCTTACCCAGACAATACACAGTTTGTGGCTTAGTTACCTGGATAATTCTCAGGATTGGTTGAAATTTGTGTTTGAATTCACCATAGAAACATTTCTTGCATTCAAAAAAAACCCGCATACCATTTTTGATTCCATTTGCTTGATTAATTCTCAAGTTAAGCAGAAATTTTTGTTTCATTTGTATGCGAGCCGGAATGGGGAAGCGGTCTCAAAGAATCATAAGAACCTTCTCAGCCCCAAAAATACCTGCATACATATTTTCACTCCGATCGGTCAGACAGTCAGACGAATCCATTTTAATATAAATAAAAATCCTGTTTCCAATAACCCCACATGCCAAGTGTGGTTTCATTTACTTGAATAGTTCTCGAGTTATGCAGAAAATTGCGTTTCATTTGTATGAGAGCCCCCCCCCTTCAGAGGGCAAAGGGGTCTCAAACCACCATAGAAATATGTCTGACCTTCAAAAATCCACAACCCAAATTTGATTCCATTTGCTTTATTAGTTCTCGAGTTATGCAGGAATTTGCGTTTCATTTCTATGGGACCCCCCTCATTCAGAGGGCGGAAGAGTCTCAAACCACCATAAGAACATGTCTCTCCTTCAAAAACTTCCATATGCCAAATTTGATTCCATCTGCTTGATTAGTTCTCGAGCTATGCAGAAATTTGTGTTTCATTTGTATGGGAGCCCCCCCCTCTTTAGAAAGGGAGGGGTCTCAAATTAGCATTGAAACAGTATTCATCTACAAAAACCTCCACATGCCAGATTTGGTTCAATTTGCTTGATTAGTTCTCGAGTTATACAGAATATTGTATTTCATTTGTATAGGAGCCCCCCCTTTCAGGGTGAAGAGGAATCTGAAACCATCATAGAAACCTTTCTTGCCTTTAAAACCTCACACATGCTAAATGTGGTTTCTTTTGCTTGAGGTCTCAAACCACCGTAGAAACATTTCTTGCCTACAAAACCTCCACATGCCATATTTGGTTCCATTTGTTTGATTAGTTCTTGAGTTATGCAGAAAATAGTTTTTCATTTGCATGGGAGCCCCCCTTTCTAAAGGCGGGAGGGGTGTCGAACTATAATAAGATCCTTTCCCGGACCCATAAACCCCTGCATACAAATTTGCATAGCGGTAGGGATAGTTCTCATGTTTGGTTTAAATTTGTGTTTCGTATGTATGGTAGCCCCCCTTTTCAGAGTGAGGAGAGGTCTTAAATTACCACAAAAACATTTCTTGCCTTCAAAAACTCACCCATACCAATTTTGGTTCCATTTGCTTGATTAGTTCTCGAGTTATGCAGGAATTTGTTTTTCATTTGCATGGGATCCCACCCTTTCTAGAAGCGGGAGGGCTCTCGAACTATCATAAGATGCTTTCCCGGACCCAAAAACCACTGAATACAAATTTGCAAAGCAGTAGGTACAGTTCTCATGTTTGGTTGAAATTTGTTTCATTTGTATGATAGCCCCCTTTTTAGAGGAGGAGGGACTTTGAACCACCATAAAAACATTTCATGCCTTAAAAAACTCGTCCATTCCAAATTTGGATCCATTTGCTTGATTATTTCTCGAGTTATGCAGAAATTTGGGTTCCATTTGTTTGAGAGCACCTCCTCCCCGCTTCCTCCTCATAATGACGGAAGGAGTCACAAATCACCATAGAAACATTTCCCTCCTTCAAAAACTTCCGCATGCGAAATTTGGTTCCATTTCTCTTATTAGTTCTCGATGCTATGCAAGGATTTGCGTATCATTTGAATAGGTATCCCCCTTTCAGAAAGGAGAGGGGTCTCAAATCAACATAGATCAATTTTTGTCTTCAAAAACCACCACATACTAAATTTTGTTCCATTTGCTTGATTAGTTCTCGAGTCATGCAGAATAGCGTATTTCATTTGTATCGGAGCCCCCTCCCCCTTTAGGATGAGAAGGGGTCTCAAACCAACATAGAAACATTTTTTGTCTTAAAAAACCACCACATGCAAAATTTTGTTCCGTTTGCTTGATTAGTTCCCGAGTTATGCAGAATATTGTATATTATTTGTATGGGAGCCCCCCTTTATGAGCGGGGAGGGTTCTCAAGCTACCTTAAAAACCCTTTTTGCCTTCAAAAACTCACATATGCTAAATTTGGTTTCCATTGCTTGATTAGTTCTCGAGTTGTGTAGAAATTTGTGTTTTATTTGTATGGGAGCCCCCTTTTATGACGGGGAGGGTTCTCAAGCTACCTTAAAAACCTTTTTGCCTTCAAAAACTCACACACATGCTAAATTTGGTTTTCTTTTGCTTGATTAGTTCTCGAGTTGTGTAGAAATTTGTGTTTTATTTGTATGAGAGCCCCCTCTTTATGACGGGGAGGGTTCTCAAGCTACCATAAAAACCTTTTTTGCCTTCAAAAACTCACACATGCTAAATTTGGTTTCTTTTGCTTGATTAGTTCTCAGGTTGTGTAGAAATTTGTGTTTTATTTGTATGGGAGCCCCCATTTTTATGACGGGGAGGGTTCTCAAGCTACCTAAAAACCTTTTTTGCCTTCAAAAACTCACACATGCTAAATTTGGTTTCCATTGCTTGATTAGTTCTCGAGTTGTGTAGAAATTTGTGTTTTATTTGTATGGGAGCCCCCCTTTTTATGACGGGGTGGGTTCTCAAGCTACCATTAAAACCTTTTTTGCCTTCAAAAACTCACAAATGCTAAATTTGATTTCTTTTGCTTGATTAGTTCTCGAGTTGTGTAGAAATTTGTATTTCATTTGTATGGGAGCCCCCCTTAATAGTGAAGGGAGGGGTCTCAAAGCATCATAAGATTATTCTCCGGCCCTAAAAATCTCTACATACAAAATTTCACGCCGATCGGTCCTTCCGTTCGCGAGTTAAATCGTGACAAAGGAAACCCCAACTCATTTTTATTATATATACTAGCTGAACCCGGTGCGAGCGCTGCTACGCTTGCAACTAAATGAAGGAAAATTCAATAGAACTGGCACGTTTATGGTTTTTTTCGAAATGAGTTGTTTTTTCTTGACTAAGCAGGGGTTCAAACTTCTTTCAAAACATGCTTCTTATCCGAGAAACACCGGTTTTGTGTTTAAATAAGCTGTTGTATGGGAGCCCTCCTTGCAGAGGGCCGATGATTTTCAGGTGATATTTACTCGGACAATGTCCAGTTATCAAACCAGTGTATATTCTCAAGTCATGTTTCGAAAGTTTAAGTAACTTTTTCGTATGAGAAGCGTTAGGCTTAATGAACTGTTTGGATTGCCGGGCATTGGAGGTACTATTCCAGATAGCCTGTACTATGCCCTTTTCCCAGTTCTTTAGTTCTACTTTTAAGGCGCAAGAAGATAAACCAATAAATGGTTCGGTCCCTATGAGTTGCATGGATGACCCTATTTTTGCCATCTGATCAGCTTTTTCGTTTCTTTCAATTCCGCAATGACCAGAAACCCAATAGAGGTTAACCATGTTGCGACATGACAATTGCTGTAAAACTTGTGCGCATTCCCACACCAGCTTAGATGTGAATGTTTTTGACTTTAAAGAATTCAGAGCTGCTTGGCTATCTGAACAGATGCATATGTTTGCATTTTTATAATTTCTTTTCATCCAGTATGGCATATATTTCAGCTTGAAACACTGTGAGATATTTTCCCATTGCCACATACAAGTTTATCCCAGGACCAGTTATACCAGCCCCTACCAAACTATTTTGCTTTGAACCATCTGTATAGAAGATTGTTGAGCCCGGACGAAAACCCGGTTCTCTTTTATCCCAATCAGCACGAGTAGCTGCATGGACTGTGAATTTATGATTGAAGTAGTTTCTCCTAAGCATACAATCTTCACTTATCAATATTAAAGGATTTATCGAAAACTCTTTTAGGATACTTAAGTGTCCAATAAGATCTCCATCGAAGAAATGCATGGACCGTTTGAGCCTTAGAGCATTTTTTTCCGCATCCTGTAGTATAAATTGATCTAAAGGAAGAATGTTGAGTAGAGCGTCTAGTGCTTTTGAAGGAGTACTATGCATTGCCCCAGTTATAGAGATAGTAGCAAGCCTTTGCAGCTTGTTTGCTTGATTAGTTCTCGAACCATCGCACTGGGCTCATCGATTATAATAAAAATTTGAGTTTAATTTGTTTGAAGCCCCCCCCCCTTCAGAAAGGGGAGGGGTCTTGAACTACCATAGAAACATTCTTGCCTTCAAAACCCCCCACATGTCAAATTTGATTCGATCTGCTTGATAGTTCTCGGGTTATGAAGAAATGTGTGTCTCATTTGTATGACAGCGCCCCTTCCTGAGAGAGTAAGGGTCTCAAACAATCATAAGAACCTTCCCCAGCCCCAAAAACCCCTTCATATAAATTTTCACGTTGGTCGGTTCAGAACTTCTCGAGTCTATATGGGTCTGACAGACAGACAGACAGACAGATATTCATTTTTATGTATATAGAAATCTAGCCTCCAAAAACCCCATATGCTAAAAGATTTCATTCACTTGATTAGTTCTCGAGTTATGCAAAAATTTGCTTTTATTTGTATGGGAGCCCCCCCATTTGAAGTGGGGAGGAGTTGGTGAAGTGCCATAGAAACATTTCTTGCCTCCAAAAACCTCAACATGCCGAATTTGGATTCATTTGCTTCATTGGCTCTCGAGTTATGTGAAAAATTATGTTTCATTTTTATGGGAGTCTCCCCTTCCAGAAGGCGGAGAGGTCTCAAACCACAATAGAAACATTTATTTCCTTCAAAAACTTTCACATGCCAAATTTGGTTCCATTTGTTTGATTTGTTCTCGAGTTATGCAGAAATTCGTGTTTCATTTGTATGAGAGACCCCTCTTTCAGTTAGCGGAGGAGTCTCAAACCTCAATAGAAACATTTTTTGCCTTCGAAAACCTCTATATGCCAAATTTGGTTCCATTTACTTGGTTAGTTCTCGAGCTAGGCAAAAATTTGTGTTGTTTTTGTATGTAAACCCCCTCCTTCCACCTTCCAGATGGTGGAGGAGTCTCAAACTTCCATCAGAAACATTTCTCTCCTCCAAAAACCTCCACAGGCCAAATTTGGTTCCATATGCTTGATTAGTTCTCGAGTTATACACAAATTTGTGTTTCATTAGTATGAGAGCCCCCCTCTTACAGAGGGCGGAGGGGTCTCGAGTTACTTTAGAAACATTTCTTTCCTTCAAAAACTTCTACCTGCCAAATGTGGTTCCATTTACTTGATTAGTTCTAGTGTTATGCAGAAACTTGTTTCATTTGTATGGGTGCTCCCCCTCCCCCTACCAGAGAGGGAGGAGGGGTCTCGAACTACCGTAGAAACATTTATTGCCTTTAAAATCCCCGCAAGCCAAATTTGGTTCCATTTGCTTTATTAGATCTACAGTTATGAAGTAATTTCAATTTCATTTGTATGACAGCACCCCTTCTAGGAGAGGGGAGGGGTCTCAAACTACCATCTAAACATGTCTCGCCACCAGAAAACCCCACATGCCAAATTTGGTTCCATTTGCTTGATTAGTTCTTGATATATGCAGAAACTTCTGTTTTATTTGTATGGGAGCCTCCCTTTCTAGAGAGGGGAGGGGTCTCAAACTACCATAGAAACATTTTTTGCCTAAAAAAACTTCCGCATGCTAAACTTGGGTTCCTTTGCTTGATCAGTTCTCAAGTTATGCAGAAAAATGTGTTTCATTTGTATGAGAGCCCCTCTTACAGAGAGAGGGAGGGGTCTCCTACCATCTTAAAAACGTTCCTCGGTCTCAAAAACTCCTGCGTACAAATTTTCATGCCAAACGGTTCTTCCGCTCGCGAGTTAAATCGTGACAAAGCAAACCCCAACTCATTTTTTATTATATAGATTAATGAGCTGTTTTATTGTTGTATTGTACCGATATTGGCAAATAATAATGATCGATTTAACTAATTTAACTAAACCTAATATTGGGTATTTTTTCTTAGCGTTTTCCACAACATTTTCTCAAAGCAACTTGTCTCTTTCCCATCATCGATACAACATTTTGTTGTTTTCCTTCGTGTTTTGTTGCAATACATTCAAGTTACAACATATCATTGTTGCAGAGTGAAAGAATAACGGGTGTATCACTCGTCATAATAATCGTATGTTTTTAGGTACAAAAAGCGAATATTTGACACACTGGTTACCTCATATCTGTTGTAGAAATCAATTCGTATTCTTGAACTGCGTATTTGGATCTGTGTGATCTTCCCTTGAAATATAAATCAACTGTTTGACGAAATGTGCTGCGGCTATTTACAGAACCCTCGTGGACGAACCAATAGCTCTTGTTTGCTGTTCATCCACGTTGAAAACGTGGCATGTAAATACAGGCGACTCGCGGAATCCTCTACGGCACTAAATCGGCACAAACCGGGTATCCCTTTCCCGCAATAATCATAAATCTCTCACGTTTTGCGACGCCAACAATACCACCCTCATCCTCTGGACCTAGAAAGCCGACAGAGGTGCCACCCAATTATTCGCACCCAAACATCCATTTCATTATGATAGATAATCCCAATAACATCGCCAATAAATCATCCCTAAAATCACAGTCATCCTCGAGACAGCTTTATTTAAGATCATTGAAATGGGTGCGTCTAACTCATCTCGTTTTCAGATCACCCATCGGAATGGAAACTGCTCACTCACAACCTGTTGTACGCCTACCTTTCCCGTGGCCACAAATCAGAAGATACGTGATTTCTTTCCAAAGCGGCCCGGGCAGGAAAAAGAACTTCCACCAACAATGTACCTCACTCAAGAGAGGTCAGATTGGGCAGAAGTGTTTTCTATTCTGATTTATTCGCCCTTTCCTCCACCCCAGGAACACATCATCTCGGATGGCTCATGTTTTGTGTTTCTGAAGGATCCCAAACCGAATCGGGATATGTTTAATTAATGAAGTTACGAAATAAATCTCAACCACACACGAACAGCACGCCGGCCGGAGCCTATACCGGATTGTGCGATGGTCGGATTGGTCTCTTTTTGCCCAGGTGGATCAGTTGGCCACACGCACCACCATTCACGCTTCGCTCGGCGGGCTCGAGGAAGGCTTGCTTGCTTCCCCCACCCCCGGACGGCCGCACTTCTCTTGAGTAATGTTTTCCGGTCCAGTGGATCCAATAACAAAAATAGCCTCAACACCGCAGCAATGTTCGGGATCTCCTTCCTCTCTGGCGATGCGATACAGGGTGGGGGGAGGGGGGTGAGTAGTCTGTCGGCTATTTGTTTGCTTGTTTTCACGCCTTCCCTCGGTGGATGTCCCTGGTCCTAGGAGCTGTTTGAATAGGTTCTAGGTTGTTGCTTTTTGCGGTACTGAAATAGCTGCCATCTAGCAAGTGTGACTGGACGGCACTCACCACCGAACATGCCCACCAAATGGACACTCCTGATGATGATTACTTCTAGTTTTCGGGTGCTGAGATTCTAACGAAAACACCAGGATCTGATTTACGGCGGTCAATATGAATGGGTAAACGATGTTGGGAATGCTGTTGTGGCGGCGGAGGATGAGTCGATCGGATTAGTCGGGGACTCTGGGGAGCCAACATACTGGCGACAAGGACCGCAAACGAATTGGAAAGAAGGTTGTAAATCAACCCAAAGGACTTATGGCAACACGGCTGATGATATTAAAGGGTTTCAAAAGGCAGTTACATTTTACCCATAGAGTTACTTTTAATGATATTTGGGTGGAATAGCCACAGTTTACAAAATTCGAAAACTCAGTGGAAATAACAGGACGTGCGTGAGAAAATCTTGCACACTTACCCCAACAATCCAGATTTTTCTCATCGAGCGATTGGAACGATGTTGGGAACCTAACAGTTGGCTGTTTCTCGTGTTAAAAAACGTTTCGTAGAAAGATAAACTTTTAAAAGTTGTTCTGAATCTTAAGTGAGTGCATGCCAAAAAAACCGCACCTGACAAAGAACTTCGTACAAAAAGACAAGAAAGGCTTCAGAAAGCACCTGATTTTAGCGAACAGTTTTTAGCAATTTCCAACGCAATTATCCTGCCACCTGGTAGTGAACCAACCTGTGCATCGCCAATCGTAGCAACCCTGTTGTGAGCAGAGAAAAATTGACAGCGCTGCGAGTTGATTCGCAGTTTCCATGGCGAAAACAATCAAGGAACTTCCCTCGATGCTTTGTTTGATTTGCCAGCTCCATCACGAAGTGAAGAAGTTTGTAGATCGTGAGGCACTTCGTGTCCGCTGGATATAGCCGATTCGGTATTCACAACATCCTCTCCCTTCTGGAGAGAGAGGAGAGAGCCTCAAATAGAAGCCTCGTTCCAGGTTGAAGAGGAAGACCGTGGACAAGGTGGTCTCATCGTTCCGTGTCTTGAACCGAGAGGTCGGTGAAACCGTCAAACGGTGATGAAGTACCTGGGCAAGAAGGACATTGTTATGCCTGACAAGCAGGCAAACCCCCAGAAGGATCGGCTGAAGATGCTGGTGAAAACCATTCTTCCAGCGAAGTACGACGGCATGGTCGTAACGGATGACGAGACCAACAGGGCATAACTTTTTTACCATTGTGTAAAAATCAACCAAATTTTGCACACTTTCTCATTGATGTGTATTGTTTACATGCTGTCAAACTCAAAGCCGTGTTTTTCGATTCAACGAAAATGGAGGTGAACCAACGCGAGTCGAGAGAACAAATTCTTTTCAAACACCTGGAATTTCCTCACCTGCCGCACCGGCAGTTGGGAAAAATGTTGAACATTCACCATTCAACCGTCTCCAGAGTGTTGAAGCGGTTCCAGGAGCGGTAGACGTTGGACCACGGCAAAGGAGCTGGAAGAAAACCGGGACCGGAGAACATAAAGACGGAGGGAAGGTGAAGCGGATGATTAAAGCAAATCCCAACGTCTCAAGCCGTGATTTGGCTAAAAGATCGGCATGTCGCAGAGCTATGTCCAGAATGCAAAGAAGAGAGCTGGACTACATACATACAAGGTACAGAACTTCCCAAACCGCGATGAGCGGCAACAATCGACGGGTAAAAGTCGGGCACGGAAGCTCTACGAGAAGATGCTGACAAAATATGGCTGCTGTGTGATGGATGACGAAACGTATATAAAAGCCGATTTTAAGCAAATTCCGGGGTTGGAGTTTTCACCGGCAAGAGCAAGTTCTATGTGGACGACAAATTTAAGAAGAAGAAAATGTCGAAGTTCACCTCCAAATATCTCATTTGGCAGGCCATCTGCTCTGCGGACTGAGATGAGCCTTTCGTGACAAAGGGCACAGTAAATGGCGAGATCTACAAATCTGAGTGCCTCGAGAAGCGCCTTTTGCCGTTCTTGCAGCAGCACGACGAAGCTCCGCTATTTTGGCCAGATTTGGCATCATGCCACTATTCTAAAAGTGTCCTGGAGTAGTATGAGGCCAATTCTGTCCATTTTGTTCCAAAGGACATGAATCCGCCAAACTTTCCGGAGCTGCGCCCGGTGGAGCAGTACTCGGCAATGATGAAGCGAGAACTTCGGAAGAGCAAGAAGACAGTCAAAGAGGAGAAGGACATGTTAAGAAAATGGAAAAAAAAAAACTGAGAAACTGGTACCGGATGACACTGTAAAGACTTTGATGGAGGGCATCAAGCGAAAATGCGTTCAATTTTACACTCAAGGCTCTATCGATTAACTTTTCTCTTGATTTTTGAAGTAAATATATGTATAAAACTACCCTAAAATTTTGGTTTGATTCTAAACATTATAAGAAAATTGGCATGACATTTTCGGTGTCGCAATAATTTCGTGTTCGCTTTTTACTTGATCCTGAACGTCATCGAGTGGCAGGGAACCGGACCCCCACCAAGGACGTAAGCGTTGACGTCAAATCTATCTCGCACACCAAGACCTGACAAACGTCCTTCTGTGGCTGACAAACAGCGAGAAAGGAATGCCCTATACCTACTGGAAGTTGGCGCCTACATCATGAAATATAACCCGAAGGAGGGTGTGGTCATTCAACCAGAACACTAGAAAAAGTCAACTCGTCCAACATCCCGCAGCTGAAACCCATAGAAGCATTTCGGGTGAACTCCAAACGAAGGATCTATTCCAAAAATGCCGAGTCCAAAACACAGATAAAGTGATCTTTAGAAGGCTATATTTGTTTTTACAAAAAAAAAAAAGTGGAGATCTTCATAGAGGTCTGGAGAGTTTGAAGTGCAACAACTTAGGGAAAAAAAGTAGTGAAGTTTCGAAAACTTTTTGAAAATAACAAAAAAATACAAAAAAAAGTTAGAAAATTCATAAAATACCTTTAATTGTTTCAACTAGAAAGTATCGGCAAAAATGGAAATTGAAAAGTACCTGTAATTCGTCGAAATAAATTCAGCTAGACTCTGCTAAAGTTCGAGAATATTCATAAGTTCAGAATGCAAATATAGATAAATTTAGTTGAGTTCTGAGTACGTCAATGAAGAAGAAAGATCTTCAGAGAAATTAAGTTTTAATAAGTTTTACATAAGGGAAATTTGAAAAAATCATTTTGAGAAAAGTCAAAAAATTAAGGTAACTAGAGAACTTCAATCACTTCAAAAACCAACGAAACTTTGGAAAAAACGGTGAATTTCAGAAAACAATTTAAAAGTAAGCCTTGAAGGACCAACAAACTACGAAGTCTATAGAAGGCCTTGTATTTTTATAAAAATCTAAAGAACACTAAAGAAGTATGTAGAACTTAAGCGCACTTCAAAATCTTTCAAAATTTAGATAAACTTCTGAGAAGGCTGAAAAAGTACAAAAGAAACCCAGATGGTTTGAACAGCCTGATAAAAAAATCCAAATAATGACTTTTTCAGAAATCAGAAAAATTCATTAAGAAAAGTTGAAAGAACACAGGTAGCTTTAGATAGCCCCAACAAATCCAAAGCTAAGAATACTCCAGAGAAGTGCGCCAAGCTTTCAAGTCCGGAGAATAAAAAATAACCTGAAACAAAACTCGAAAGTACCAACAACCTAAAAGATCTAACGAAAGAAATATTTTTTTACATTACAATCTAGAAGATCATATGATTTTCCTGAAGAACTTAAATACTATCCAAAAAACGTTAAAATTAAAAAAAACTTTAGAGAAGGATTGATAACTTGAGAAAAAAAACTCCAAACAAATCATCCCAGCATACAAGCGTTCCAACAAAATTTCAGAAATTGAGAAGCCCTGTAACCTTAAAAAAAGTTGCAGTTAACTAAATCCAATGAACTGTCGGGACGTTCAGAAAGCTTTCAAAACCCCTGAAACTCCACGAAGTCCAGTAGACTCTGAGAAAGTTCGACTAAGTAACAGTAAAGTTTTAATTACTTTTGAGAAGAGGAAAAATTCAAAAATCGGGAAAACTCTAAACAAGAGTGCCAACAACTTTAGAGTTCTAACGAAATCTATATTTATAAATTTATAAATCTTCACAAAATTCTCCAGACTACAGTGCAAACAACTTTGAATTTGAGAAATTTAAAATTTAGAACATTTTTATTAGACCCAACGGCTGAAAGTCTCTTGAATAAAAACTAATCAATCAATCATTGTTAGGAGATGTATAACAACTTTAGGAAAGTACGAAAACACTACAAAAATATCAGATACTAACATTACTAAGAGAACGTCCATTAATAACGTCACTCAAAAAATGACTTTTTATAACCAGCACCCCCCCCCAGAGTTGCAATTCTCCTCGGTGCTAGCAGGGTGCTTAGTGAAAAGTTTCTCCGGAGATTGGCAAACGCAAACTCACCCGAGAGAATTTTGTTTTGTTTCCACTCTCTGCTAGACACCACAAGTTGAGTGACACCAAAGTGTTTGTCATTTGCACCCTCACCAGACAAACAGGCCGGAGCGTGTGAGTGATCTCTGAGGAGCACCGAAGAGAGCAGAATTATTTCACCGGGGAGAGTCACCCTGGTGAAAATATTCATTGCTAGTTTTATACCGCAACAGTTGAATTTGAACATTTTTACAATGTTACTGATTTCTTAATGTTCTTCGTCTTCTTTTCGGCGTATCCAAGCATATTGCTTATCGCAATTAGCTGATTTCCAGGCTCTCACAACCTAATGTTCTAGATGTACTTGCACAGTTATTAAGCTTTCGAAGCCAATCACCTATGCATGAATTTGTATATTTTGTGGCAAGCACAAAGATACTCTTATGCCCAGGGAAGTCGATATTTATTTAAGTCGACTGGACTGGGAAGCGAACCCGCCTCTTCTGGATTGGTAGTTCCGTGCCTTTACCGACTAGACTATCTGCGGCCCATAATTCGTAATGTTCATCTATGATATTCTGAAAGTACAAAAAAGGAACCGGGAGTCGCGAAAAAAATTTCGGACTGTACTTTCTTGTTCCCGTTTTCCAGCGATTTTTCTTTAATGTTTGAATCAAGGTTTCACTCACGTTAGTGCGGTGTAGTCCTTTTTCGCTCTTTCACTCTTCGTCGTTCACACTGCAGTGAGTGTATGAATGCTCAGGCAGCGAACAGTCAATTCTCTCGCTCTCCCGTGCTGTGTCGAACAATCTCTTCAGTGGTGTCAGGAAAAATCTCCGTAGAGACTGAGTGAGGTTCACCAAAGAGAGCTAGAAAAGTGCACCCGGGTGATTCTCCCCAGAGAAATTGCAACCCTGC
>JASCZW010018916.1:0-14613 GCA_034211315.2 Aedes japonicus | reverse complement strand
AATCTACTACAAATGGAAGGAGTTTTTGATTTCGATGTGTGAACAGAATTCCAGACTAGCTGTAGAGAGTTAACGTCTTCAAAAAAGTTTTTCAGTGTGTCATTTGTGTCTTTTGAAATTATCAGATTAGTTCCAGATCCAGATCATTTCCAAATGAAGCGCTAGATAATTGCCGTCTTGGGAAAAGTTTTCAAGTATGTCATTTGTCGTCTTGTGAGATTATCATTTCAGCTGCAGATCTTGCCGCAGAGATGGCGGATTGGCAAAGATAGGCTGCAGCATCATTTCTACGGTGCGATCTGGAATTAATGTGATATTTGACATGTCTTCATTTTACATTCTCAACAACTTTGCTGAAGACGGAAACTCTCTAGAGCACCAACTGGCAACGATAGACTGCAGCGCCATCTTTGTGGTACAATTTGAAACTAATCTGTTAATGTCTAGTGATTAAATCTTACTTTCTCATAAACTTCACCCAAGACGGCTACTCTCTAGAGCTTCATTTGACCAAGATAGACTGAAGCGCCTTCTCTGCGTCAAAATCTGGAACTAATCTGATATTGTCAAATAAGTACATTTTATATTCTGAACAACTTTGCTAAAGACGGCAACTCTCTAGAGCTTCATTTGGTAAAGAAATACTGCAGCGCCAGCTTTGCAGCACGGGCTGGAACTAGTATGATAATATCAAAAGACGTTTCATTCTGCATTGAGAAACTTTGCTGAGAACGTCAAACCTCTACCATGAGTCTGGAATGTTTTATATGCATTTCTGTTAGAACAGCGAATCTAAAACTTTATAATCTTTGTACACGCACAAAAATACTTAGTTATACCAAAACAAAATAGGAATCAGTTCAATAAAATTTTGATTTAAATATGGAACTAATTAAAAAAAAACCATTGATTTGAAACATAAACTTTATGCTTTTTAGAATTAAACATCGTGATTTATTGTTCAAAACAAATTATTTCAACCCGATTCGCAAAGAGAATAACTTGTTGATAATCTGTTTTAAAAATTATAATTAGGTATGTTCAAACTAGCATTGGAAAAGCAGCGGCAGATACAGTATGAAATGTGTGGTCATAAAAGTATTTTGTTAAAACAATAAACTATCCACTTTTGTTTAATTGTTATATATCAAATATTATTTAAATTATTATTACACAGTGATGATATCAATTCCTTAAATAACTTTATTGGTTTGATTTTAATAACATTTTTAATTGATTCGAAACTTTTTTATGAAGTGAAACATTTAGAAATCTTGTATTGAATACCAACAAAATATTTTGTAGATTCAAAAGCAGAGTGATTTCTTTGCGAGTAGATTCTCGGTGGCCAATGTTACCGAAGCCAGTATTTTTTTTTTTAATCCAATGCGTTTTTGAGACTCGGATTCAAATGGTGTGTAAACATTGGCTCTAAATTAAAATTTCGAAGTTCAAGGAAGGGTTGAATTCCGGGTCTGACCCTTATGTCTTATGAATCAGTTTTTTCTGTACAACCACTTGATAAAAAAAAAATACGTGAAAATGAAGAATTCCGTAAAATATTAAAAATCAGATAATTTCAGCCCGATTTGTTTAAAAATAAAAAAGATAGCGAACATTAAGGTTACGCCATGGGTCAGAATTGACCCCAATATCTTAGGAAGGATAAACAATTTAAAAAAGCAATGGTAAATTTTATGTGTCCCACACATAGATTTTTGCAATTTGACCCACAAATGAATATATGAGTAAATCCACATACATTCTATGTTTACACATAAACTCTATGTATGTTCACACATATATTTCATTTGGTACATAAACTTTATTTGTGATTCTCTATGGGTTCTGTTTATGTTTGGACACATAAATGTTATGTAAAATTCCACATAGATTTTTGCCATCAAATATGTGTCCTTTTTACCCTTCTTACATCAATAGAAGGGTATTAAGATCGCTTGAAAACTCGACTTTTTATCCGAGGCCCACAGGGCCGAGCGTCATATACCATTCGACTCAGCTCGATGAACTCTGCACATGTCTGTGTGTATGTATGTGTGTGTATGTGTGTGTGTATGTGTGTGTGCGTTACAACAGCTACAACATTCCCATAGAACGCTATAGATTTTTTTTTCATTCGGACATTTCGTTACGAAGATATGAACGAAACAGTACTTGAAGGCCTATTATAATAGTAATCAAACAGTTTAGTCTCCGATTACATACTGAGCTATTTGTGTACCGATTTGTTGGTTTCAAATCAAAGCTTTGAAATCTCCAAATAACTGGTCAAAATTTCATTATGATTGGATAATCCTTCATGGAGATATGACAAAAACAATACCTGAGAGCACATAATTGTGAGATGAAAATATACTCGTTGCAGTGCAAAACCGAACAAGACCAATCACACCAATCGATGCCGCTTACATTCTATTGTGTCGCATCTGTTGCGTTGTATAGAAAATACAGCGAACTAGCAACACTATGCAACTGTATAGAATTAGAGCAGCATCGATTGGCTCGAGTGGTCTGGTTTTGAACTGCAACGAGTATATTCGAAAATTACACAAAGTCTCCATTTACTATTTTCAACGAATATGTACTTATTAAGCATCTTGAATCCATATCAATGATCAAAATTGAAGCTCAGGATTGAAGGTTTGTTAACACCAAATTAAAGTTATAAAATCTTCAAATAAGTGTTTAAAATTTCATTATGATAACTCCCCTTTTTACCCTTCTAGAAGGGTATTAAGATCGCTTGAAAACTCGACTTTTTATCCGAGGCCCACAGGGCCGAGTGTCATATACCATTCGACTCAGCTCGACGAACTGAGCACATGTCTGTGTGTATGTATGTGTGTGAGTATGTGTGGGTGTGTGTGTATGTGTGTGTGTGCGTTACAAATAATGTCACATCGGTTTCTCAGCCATCTGTGAACCGATTTCAGTTCTGTTGACGGCAAATGGAAGCTACAACATTCCCATATCGATAATCAAAGTTGATGCTTAGGATTGTCTTATAATTCATTCTATGGACTGATTATATAAAATTTCTAAAATTTATGTAAGTTCCCCTTTTAAATAACTAACATAAACAGGCTGTTACAGACTATTAATGGCAATATGTTAATCCCTTCGATGAACAATTCGTTCAGGATTGACAAATAGTTAATTTTATAAACTGAATGTATAACATATCGAATGTTCCTAGATCTTCCTGGGATTTCGAATGAAAATATCTATCCAGTACATTATTGGCCACATTTGAGTTCGTTATTCTGGTGAAGTGTAAGAAGGGTTCAGTCTCACCATAGGTGGATTAATGCGGGTTTTTTTTATTAGTGTACGTAATTGATGTGCATTTATTTTCAAATTAAAATGTGTTTTTTTTTGTAAAATCATCGATTTATTTTTGTTAAATTAATATTTATATATACAATTTAGACCAAACAAATATTGAAAATATTTGGAATATTAATCAAATGAAGAGAATACATTTGTTAACATATAAATGTTAAAGTTTTTAATGTTAAAATTAATGTTATTTACTTAAATTAGAATTTTTAATTAAATAATCAAAAAAATATTTTTAATATTTAAATCAAATTTATTTTAATGAAAGTTAAGCATTTTTGAAATCCTAAAATATATATAAGAAGTATAATTTATTTGTTTTAACGAAGAATCAGCATGAGTATGAGTATGATTGACCACCCGAGGTTGCCACTCCGTGAATGCCAGATCAGCTATTATTACACAGAGAATCAACAGATGATGCTTGGGACTAGCATACATCCGCAATGCGTAAATACTAGTAGAGGTAGGAATACTTTCTGCTCAAATATGAACGAGACTGGTTAAATAAAACACAAACGGTTAATTATTCTTCAATATTTATGTTGTCTTCTTCAAAATAATCACCATCGGAGGCGACACACATATGGCAACGTTTTTTTTCCATTCCTTATAGCACTTTTCATACGCCTCTTTTGGTATCGCCTTAAGATCTCTCTTCGAATTCTCTTTTATGACTTGAATCGTCTGAAAATGTTTACCACGAAGCGGCAATTTGAGTTTGGGGAAGGGGAAAAAGTCACATGGTGCCATATCAGGCGAATACGGCGCTTGAGGAACGAAGTTAACGTTGTTTTTGGTCAAAATATCGTGAACTAAACGTGATGTGTGAGCTGGTGCATTATCGTGATGCAAAAACCATGACTTGTTGTCCCACAATTCTTTCCTTTTGAGACGAATATTCTCACGCAAACGCTTCATAACGCCCAAATAATATTCAGCATTGACCGATCGACCTTCCGGGAGGAATTCCGACTGCACCACACTTTGGCTATCGAAGAAAACAGTCAGCATAACCTTGATTTTCGATCAACTTTGACGCAGTTTTTCGGGTTTCGACTGATTTCGGAAGCGCCATTCCGATGATTTCTGGGCTGTTTCGACGTCGTACTTATAGACCCAAGTCTCGTCACCAGTTATGATGTGCTGGATGTCCGAATCACGCATTGTAAGCATTTCCTTATCGACAGTTGAGTTGCTCTTTTTGAAGTAAATTCAATAATTTTGGAACACGACACGCGGACACTCGTCTCATGCCAAAAACATCGTGTATAATGCTTTGAGCGGATCCATTTGATATGTTGAGCTAATCAGCTATTTCTCTCGGTCATACGGCGATCTTGCAGCACAATTTAATGATGTTGCTGGACGACGATCATGAGGCAGATTTTCAACTGATGTACGACCCTCTTTGAACGACTTATACCAATCAAACACACGTGCACGCGATAGAAAAGATTCCCCATAGAGTTTCTGCAATATTTTCAATGCATCCGAAGCATTTATTCCGTTGGAATAACAAAATTTCAAACTAATTCTTTGCTCAACGTATGACTCCATAGTTAAATTTAAAAAAAAAATGCGCTGTTTGACTTGTTTATGGTGCCGTAAAAAATGCTTCATGACAGACCGTGCTCAAATTTGACATGCAAACGTATAATAAAGTCCTTCCAATCTAAGAAAAAAAAAATTTGACGATAAGTCATCCACGGACCGTTTTATTCATAAGGTCTCATTTGAGCAGAAGGTACGTTGACCGGATATTCGCTTCATTGGAAGCCGAGACTACACCTGCCCTTCCACTATAACTCACTGGGATGTAGGATAGAGGGATTTGCTGGTAGCCGGGTTTGTTTTGGTAAACGATAAGGTTTCTAGTAAAATATTTCAATATTAGTACCGATTTGCGATTTGAACCGATTTATACCAGTAGTGAAGATGCTATTAAAGCCACTCACAGAGTGTGATTGTGGATTTTCAGAAGGTTATTTATATTGACGACTCTAACCACTAACAGTAAATATGCTGTGGGGTCCACATACAAAATTAGGTAGTGTGTTTTTTGTTGTTGCCAGATATGGTGGTACAGCGAGTATGCCAAACGAATAATATGGATCACAATTAATTGTGATCCTCACCCCCAGCCCGCCAAATCCGACAAACCACCACATCTCACAGGAAAGTAGCTTATTTTAGTGCTCACTGAATCACTCGTGCCGCCGAATAATAGATAACCGAAATAAAAAAAAACACGATAATGTTTAGCTTAATATTTTTGTTGAAACTTTGTTGTACTTCACAGAATAATATTACATCGACCATTGAGCCCTCCTGCGTTGTTTCCGGCATCCTGGCAGCATGCCCGGCCCATCGCATCCTGCCAGCCTTTACCACACACACTAGATGCCGGTTCCACGAATCTTCTCCGGCATCACCTCCATATGTAGCCCGTAACACGCCTAGCGCACATCCTCAATGCGTACCGAGCTAGGTCACATGTCCGTACACACTCAGATTATTTTACAGAAATCTGTAAAGTTTTACCGAATTCTCAACAGCTGAACGTTCGGTAATCCGATTTTACGGATTTCGGTTAAATTTTACCGAAATCCGGTAAATATTTTACAGATATCTGTAAAATTTCACCGAAATCCGTAAAATCGGATTACCGAACGTTCAGCTGTTGAGAATTCGGTAAAACTTTACAGATTTCTGTAAAAACAAATCTAAGTGTGTAGAGAACAACTTGTCCAATCAACGATTTGTAAATTGTGCTCAGGGCCCTACATCGTCGAAACATTCAAATGAATCGCTTTTGTATTCATTTCACTCCACTTCAATTAGCTATCGTGTAGTAAATAAATCTTACTTTAACCAACTCACTCCCAATTCACTTTCTGTCAAACGTGAGTAAACTTAAATTCATTTACGATCTAGCCACCGTCGATAGCGTTTCAATTGAAGCAACTTAAATATCAGCCATTTCATTTATCATTTCATAAAATGGTTGATTATTGTTTACGGTGCTACAATTATTTTATCTGATGGCACTGTTTCTAGTCTTTAAAATAATGAATATCTCAGAAATGAATATGCATCCGCACGTATTGCATGAATTTCAACTGTCCTGGTTCATTCTAGTTTGATAGCGAAGGCTAAAATAAACACCGATGAATGACAAGCTAGGTCAAAAATGTTTGCATGGCGATTGTTTTGCTGAAACTGACTAAGAAGTGGCTGTCAAAAGAAGATAATGTGTTTCAATTGTAAGGAATGAATGGTAAGTTTATCGTCTCACGACGATTTTCAATGGAAATTAAAATAGTATGACCCTGATTGCGCGCATTAAACGAGGTTAAAGTTTTCCAGGACACAATTTTCTTAGAAATCCACAATAGGCATGGCTTCCATTGATGATGCGTCTCCAAATTTCGTGGCTCACATCATTGTCCACTGTCACAAGGGAGCCGAAGTATATGAATTCCTCCACAACCTCGAATTCATCACATGTCAACATGTTCTTCGTTTTGGACACACTTCACTCCGTTCTACGTAGCCTGGATCAGTTTCATAAGCTTCACTGGCAAGCAGTTTTTATGCATTACCACACGGGAAAAAATCTTGTAGTAGTAACTACCATTTTACCCGACTACGCCTATCTTTAAAACTACCATGAAATTTCAGTCAAATTTACTACGTTTATGGTAAAACCTTCAACGTTTGTGGTATATTTGACAGACCTCATATTGATATCAACCGCACCATGGTTGATCTAATTGCAGGCATAGTAAAATCGAACGCATTTATAGTCAGCTGAAAATGGTTGGTGATTGCGCTTTATTTAACCCTCGATATGGTAGTTTCTACTGCGGATTTTTTTTTGCGTGTATCGCAACATACACTCCCGCTTCACTTTACTCAATTTTTGAGTACAATTGTATGCTATCTCTTTTTCTCTGGAAATTGAGTAGATCCACTTTTTACGAAAATTGAGTAACATTTCCTTGAGAGAAAAAGAGATAGCTTACAATTGTACTCAAAAATTGAGTAAAGTGAAGCGGGAGTGTATGCGGTTTCGAAGACTACACGGTTGTTCGCAAAAACCCATTAATGGGTAAAAAAACACCCATTTACAAATAGCATACCTGTCTAAAATGGGGGTCATAAAATGGGGGAAAAAAATACCCATTGGAGGAAACCTCATACAATAAAAAAACGGGTATATTTTTACACATTAATGGGTGAAAATTAAGTTCAAAAACCGAGCGTATCCGGTGCATTTTTGGTGGAAAGCGCAGCTTGTTTTATTTTTTAATTTTATAAAACCTAACATAATATTCGAAACAATATACTATCGGAATAACGCAAGTAAGACATACGATAGTTTTCATAAATAAGAATTTTATGCTTCTAAATTATGCTTCCAGATCGTCGATTGCAAAAACTTGCGTTAACAACCGCTTTGTGTGCACGGAACATGGAGGAACTTACAAAGAAGTTGGACGCAGAATTATTGATTTTTTAATACATTCTACGTTTCCATAGGCATGAATAAAGACTAGTAAAAGTATTTCATTTCTTATTTTTTGTATTTTATCATTAAGTACCATGAATACTATAAATTTACTATTTACCAAACTGCTTGATAATCTGCACCCAAAAATGGGTAATATTTCACCCATTTTGGGGAAACCTCGATTTTTTTGCAATGGGTGAATAAATACCCATTTTGTAAAAAAGACTGCTTTTACCATTAATGGGTAAATCAAGTTTACCCATTCAATGGGGAGAGACACTTCTAGCGAAAATGGGTGTTTTTTCACCCATTAATGGGTTTTTGCAAACGACCGTGTATAGAAGTGGATAGATGACAATGACGTCTATATAAGGTCTGGCGCAGTAGCCACAACAATATTAGTGAAATGAGTAAAACTCGCTCATTACACTAATACCACTGCACTCCTTGCGCACGCTACACAAAAGCTCGCAAAGTGCCGCGTCATACTATTTATTTTGATTCGTTCGTTTATTGTATGCGCTCTAAAACTTAATTTTTCAACCGATTCCAGTTTACCAATGATGGTAAATTGGCTCTATATCACTACTCGATTGTCAAGTCTCAGCGTTTGAAAGTTTTTGTGGCAAAAATTCAATTACCTCAGTTAAATTTACAATAAATAATCCATGTTATCGGGAGGAAATGCTTCTGCTCAAAAAATAGCATATGTATCATGATTCTTTCCACAATTCAGCATTCATAATAAACGTTTGAACCGATTTTTTTTATCTGAACCTACACTCAGCCAAATAATCTTAAGAATTTCATAAGGTTGAACTTATGAACGATACTATGGAATTTCATAAGGTTGACTTATGAATGGATTTTGTTTCACACGACAATGTTCTTGTACGCCTTTAAGCTTTCCTTATTACAAGTGTTTATATATACTAGTGGGTAAGTCATTGGAGCCATAACCTCAACGTTCAAGGTTGGAATCCTGGTTGCTCCCTATTTTTATTTTTTCGACATCATTATATTTCATAAGATATATTTATGACATTCATACTGATTTCTTAGAGCAAATAACCATAATGTAATCTTATGAATATTGAAAGTTTATTTCGCTGAGTGTATGCCCGCCAATAGAAAGTTCAATATTGTTACGTCATCACTAGTCAGCTCAGCAATGTTTACATTATTTTTGCTTCCAATACAAACAAGCAGTGCGTTGCCCCAGACCTTATATAGACGTCATTGGATAGATGATAGGTTTGGACCTACTTCTCACGACATTTCTGGAGAATTTGTCGCAACGTAAAAAATGTGTTGATCGGCCGTCCGTGAATTCGATTTGGTAGTTACTAAAAAATTTGTTTGCTAACGGGGATAGTCGACTTACGGCTCTCAAAATTATATGTAAAGTCATCGAATTCTAAGAGTATTCGTTCTCTCATAAAACATTATTTTTGAGAGGCAAAACGGCGAAGGCAACAAAAGAAAAGTTGGATAAGTATTATGGGGCAGATACTCCATCAGATAACACCGTTAAATATAAGTTTCGAGAGTTCCGTGGTGGCCGCAACTCCACTACCGATCAAGTCCGCAGCGCCAGGTTACAGATGATAATGTCAAAATAGTTCATGAAATAGTGTTTGCTGATCGGAAAGTGAAGGTGTGTGAGCTAGCAGATGCCACAAAGATTAGTATTGAGCTTTGACCACCAGATGCTTTTTCGAGAGTCTACCGAGAGTCAACAGGGATTTAAGGAACGACCAGTGTGGTTGCTCTTATGACATAAAAAATAATTTCCTTTTCAACGCTCTGAGATGTTTTTTATGAATTTGTTTATGAGAAGCTTACAGCTGTTAAAGTGCCATTCTTTTGCCATACTCAAAAAAGTTACTTACTCGCCCAGGAGTAAGATCGAAACATTAAATTTTTCAGCTTTTCGAAATAATAGAATTTTGTGTCAAAGTATTGCAAAGTATTGCCTCAATCAAACTTGCCAAATACACCCTCCAGAACAAAAAAGGTCTCAAGACACAGTAATTTGTTTGTGGAAGACCTTCTAAAATTTGTTTTTCATTGCCATAAACTCTGGAAACTACTTTTTTCTTTCAAATGTGCTGAAAAGTTGTAACAATCATTAAAACACATCTTTTTGTAGAAGACGTCAAATTTGCATAATAGAACCAAAGAAGAATGCTTAGATGGAACAGTCGGTACAAATATTTTTTCATTTCAGTGTCCTTTTTAAAAATTAAAAACGGCCCCTCTCGACTGAGCACTCCCCAGTAAACGAGCTGATAGATCTTGTTATGCTCATGCCGTTCCCTCGTTGTGCAAACAAAGACCAAAGTACCTTTAAAACAAGGTGAGGTATTTTGCCAGATGTCAGTATTCTCACGCTCATTCGTGCAAACTCAATGTTACGTAAATTTTACTCAGTCTTATAAATATATCTAAAATGTCAAATGCTGAGTAATCGTATTTAATGAATTTGATTTATTGTTTTTCAAAACGCAAGAAAACGACGTCAAACTTAATTTTGAGATAGCTACATATTATTTTTTATCAATAATTTAAAATGGGTTGGATAACGTCGTTCTCAATTTGCTCTTCGGATGTTAATTTAAAATCTAAATCGCATTCGAAAATTAATATTCAGATGTGACATGGAGCAGATAGCAGCCACTGTAGATGCGGGAACGTATCCAAAAAAAAAACAAGCTGTTTTATCTTGACAGGGATTTGTTGTTTTTGATAGTATATTATATCATCGATAAACCAAAAAAAATCGAAACTCTTTCTGCCACCAACTTCAATGATGCACTAGACGTAATACATATGCCCTATATATGTATGCTATAACAGCCTCGTGGTTACTTGGGAAGCGCTAATTGACTCAAAAGTATTCAGTAATAACATATTCCTCCAATCAATTTGTATACTTATGTAACGTACAAGAGTTACTTAACCTACAAAAATTCAAGCAAAAACTTGCGTTTGGCTGACATTTGAATTAAAACTGCTAAAATTTCTTGCATTTCTGAAGTCATATCATAATTATTTTTTGCTTTTGCTTTTTCGTACCACTACACAAATATTGCTGCGAATATAATACCTTGTACTTTATATAGATCATTGCACCGAATGTATTTACCTCTCTTTTTTGACAGTCCAGGGAGCTTGTTTGAATTTGAACCGCTCAATCAAAAATTGTCATGCCATTTTATCGGATTCTATCCAGTATTTTACGAGTACTCATGGCCGTCTTGGTTGAGCTCGGTTTCTGGCAGGGAGCAAGCAATTCGACGTTAGGCTTAGGTCGTTTGACACGAGTTTGATAGCTAATCGATAAGATTTCGACATGGATTTTTCATAAGGGCCAATGTCGCAAACGTAAACAATGGCTTCTTTTGCGATTTTTTTGAAAATGCTAACTCGCTCAAGTAAACTACCACTTCTATTATAAAGGGGAACTCCTGTTCTGTACAATCATCGTCATAATTCACTATGATTAAGTTAGCATTCTCGAGAAATTTGCGGAAAAAGTCATTGTTTACGTTTGCGACATTGGCCCTTATGAAAACTTTTTGTCGATTTGATCGATTCTCTGTCAAACGGCCTAAGCCAAACGCCAAATAGCTTGCTCCCTAACAAAAACCGAGCTGAACCGAGGACCGTGGCCATTAGAATTCGTAAAATGCTGGATACGATTAGATTCACGAAATGATATAAAAATAAGCACTGGTGACTGTTTTCCTGCAATTTCCCTTCAATCGTAATGAATTTAGAGCACAAAATCTCAAACCGATCTTACCGAAGATATTCTAGGTCCACGTAAACAAGCTCCCTGAACTGTCAAAACTGCATTGATATTGATGATGCCATCGTGAAATGATCTATACGTTGGGAACAGACATCACACTGACGTTTCTCTTTGTCAATCTTGACAATTGAAGATCTGTTCACAAATTACGTTAGATGAAATGAATGGGACAGAGGGTCGATCACAAATTACGTTTGTGATTTCTGAAAAGCACACGAGTATGTAATCGTTTATCGTTGATAGAACTTGATCCTCTTATCCATAAAGCTTCACTTCAAGCAGAAACTTGCCAACCAAACAGATACTTGTGAGAGCATTGCACATATACTGCTGCATTATCTATTCAAAAGAGGGAGTATAGAATAGGTACACATAATGCTTCGCATAGCCGACAGCACGTTAGCTTAAAATTGACAGGAGTAATCCCTTTTAGTCAGGGGCTCTGCGTCGCTTTCAACCACATATAGATGAACAATAGTTCACATGATTTTGACAATTTTGGACCACTGGAAATTTTGGACATCTGAAAACTGAAATCGACAAAGATTTTTCATTAGGGCCTAACTGTCAAATGTAAACAATTGTATCTTCCTTGAATTTGTTGACCTTGCCTGTGTTTTTGTTTTGTTGAAACTTGTTTTTGGAATTTGTTGAAGCTTGCCTCATCAAGGAGACCCTCCCCTGGATTTGGGCAAAAATAAGGTAAAGTTTGTATTTTTTTGTGGGATAATGAAAAGGTGTACGAACTTCCGGTTTTGACGATTAAATTTGATAATTATTCAAAATTTCAAAGAAACAAAAATATTGTGAAAATTCAAAATGGCGGCTACAAAATGGTGATTTCTCGAAACCATGTTTTTCAATTTAACTTCAAGCCCCGGGCTTGAACTATTAATCCGATTCCCTCCATCAAATAATTGTTTGAAAGGTTATAATTTTTTGTACGGCTTGAACTAAAAATAGAAATTAATAATTTATTATTTATAATATTTAAACACGGTTGAAATGAAAAAAAGTAGCGAAAAATTAAATTATTCTATTTAATATTCCACTAAACATCTCAAACCCTTTAGGAGTCCTTCTATTCAATAGAAGAAGCGATTTGTCAGTTAGGTCCCAATGATTTTTTTTGTCGAAATATAGCCCATCAAAACAAATTGATCAATGCCAAGGGAAGACAGGCATGACAGAACAAATCAATTTACTCTTTCACACTCGCTTCGTATCCTATAATGACGTGATGATGCGCACATATGAAAGTGTTGAATGTTAGGTTGATGCATTTGTTCATCACATTGATGCTGAAATTCATGTGAGCTACAGCGAAATCTCTAATTGTTCCCCCCTTCTTTTAGTAGAACTTAAGCTTATCACGTCTGGGTGTGGTAGTGTGGCTTCTGAAAACGTGGTAGTACGTTTTGGACGAGAACTTAGAAAAATCACTCAAAGAGATCTCTAGACAAAATCGTCAAAAGGTCGAAAGGAACAATTGTAAACAATGACTTAAAACGTAAATTTCTTGGAAATGCCAGATTGCTAACATCTGTATCCACTACCGATGCGAAGGTAATAACTGCCTCTATCTGTTTCTGGTGCTATTTTGGTTGTGAGAGCAAGCAGATCCCAGAAAAATACGCTAGAGGTCATTGTTTACAAATGTTACTTTCGACCTTTTGACTATTTTGTCTAGAATCTTTGCTAACGCGAACCACAATAGAAAGTTTTAGGTTTACTGTGGGAAAACAAACATTTTTACAAGACTATAGGCACGCTAGTGTGCGTACGATAAACGTCACTAAGGGAACGTCCATTAATTACGTCACGCAAAAATTGACTTTTTTTAACTCCCCCTCCCCCCCTTGTCACGTTTTTTGTATGGACCTCCAAATTTTTTTGTATGGATCGTCACGTTTTCTCAAACCCCCCCTCCCCCCTTACTGCGTGACATAATTAATGGACCTTCCCTAAGCTTACTAGACCGTTAGTTATTTTGGCATAGATTAGAAATCATGTGACCTGTCGATTTGTCGGTAATTCAACCCAAAAAGGTTTTTGCTCACAAACGCACTCTAGTTTCGATACCCCCATCAGAAAATGTCAAATCAAATTGTGTTACCAACCGGCATCATCTCGGCACGCTGACAGACGTTGGCAGAAGCAATTGAAATTTTACAAGATGTTGGCACTTAATTAAAAACTTTTGTTCCATTTATCTTTTCCATTTCGTCGTATTTTGCTTAGCGGCTCGCTCGGAGTTTGAGGTTAGGAAGCGGTAGTGGAAGGAGCCGGGTTGGGCGAAAAGATGCCGGAAAAGCATTCTTACCTCCTGGCCATGGGGTTGTGTTTCTGTTTCCATTCGGTCTCATCACAGAATAAAGAATCAAGGAGCGCTAATTGAAAGCGAGATTCTTCGCTCTATTTGCTGCGTTCTTCCGTTGGCAGAGTGTTGATTGCCCACTTCTCCCCAGAGGCAGCGCAGAATCGACCGGTTCCGTTCAGCCGGGAGTGGGTTGGTGTTGTTTGATGGAAAAGAAGGGGGCGGTTGGGGTTGTGAGTCTGGCTATCAAATCAAGCACTTTTAATCTATTTTGCATAAGATCGTAAACTGTTTGTTCCGGTAGAAGGGAAATTTTGGAGAAAGAACCACGGATTGCGCGTGTAGAAGAAATCGATTCCGAGGGTGTTTTGAATTGGAAATTTATGCTTGAGCTGATACTTGTTAATCGGATTGAATGAAACAAAAAAAAAACAAAAAACGTAGGATTACACTAAGGCTAATGGAAACATGTCATTGTTGTAGAGGTCTCTAGAGGAAGCGTTTTAGAATTTCGTGAAATTGTTGTAATATGCATTGCAATTCCATAAAAAAATAAAAAATAACCCTCAGAATTTGGTCATACTTGGCATGTTTGTTCATTTT
>JASCZW010018915.1:0-14616 GCA_034211315.2 Aedes japonicus | reverse complement strand
ATACCATCTACAGGGTGGCCACAGACTCGGGAAAATTGTAAAATGCGGGGAAAATGCGGGAAACCAAAAATCATCGGGAAATATGCGGGAATAAGTCGGGAATTTCAATTTGAGAAGATTATTAGACGAACTCAGGAAGCAGGAAGCTAGAAAGCTGAAGAAAAGTCATACAAATTTCAACCGGAGCTATTCCGATCAAAAGGGTTCGCTGTTGTGGTTAATGCCGTAGACGATAAGATGTTGGGACCAAACTTGAATTTTGTCATCATGTCTGCAGCAATGGTCAAGTCGTTTCCCATACCGAATCTCCAATGGCTTCGTTTCTTTTTGATGATTTGAATATTGTTAAGCCCGAGCGGCAAAGTAAAATCATTAATTGAAAGATAACTGACGGAGAGCACTCTTCTGTCAGACCTTAGTATGGAAATCGGATTTGCTTCTAATTCCGGCAATCAAGAAAGAAAGCGAATTGCAAAAAATCCCGATAAATATGGTAAATAAAAATGGTTTTCTAAAGTAGCTACTCAACAAATCTCCATTAACATACCCTTTAACGCATTGCGTCATCTGTATTAACCCTAATGTTATAACTCGCATCAAGGACATAGCTAAAAAGCGTCTGGGGCTCGGTCCAGAAACGTTCGTAGATCAAGACTATCTCAGCGCTGCAGTTGCTCACAAAGTGAAAGAACTGATTGGTCATTCCAAGAAGAAGCTGCCAAATTTGACAACATCGCAAAGGTGCTGTCGAAGATGCGACGATGGAGCGTGGATTTTCAATAAATGAGTGTCTGGTGGTGAACCAAACTGAAAATAGTTTGATAACTCAAAAAATTGTCTACAAACTCAACATCGTTTATAAATCAACCAATACAATATGTACGCAACGCACGTGCATAATTTTGCAGTCGAAAACCTCGAATGCTCTACTACTTTTATTCGATGTTTATGGTTCTAGACTTATATAGAGCGATTTTTGTTCTCGATTGAAAATGAGAGACCAAAGCACGTTACGCAATACGCAAGAAGCCCAATTTGCGCCTACTACCTGTCATTTTCCCTAAAACAAACAAGTCAGAATCTCAGATTGGACGATTTCCTCGAAATCTTCAAGAATATCTGTTAATCCAATTTATATTAACTCATCTTCTCAGTCGGGAAAATTAGGATAAAATTCGGGAAAAAAATGCGAGGGGTAGTATTTACAATCCCGGTAGTCACGAGCGGAGCCCTCCGTTTGCCACATGAGCAGATCGCTTGCTTAATTATATATTTCTTGGCAAACTTTGAAACCTAGAAAGCTGTGAGCTGTGCTTATCTTGACAGATATGCGTATTTCGTCTATAAAGGTAGTTGGAATTAAATGGAAAATACTAATTTTTCTTCTCATTTCTAGTTAAACTTTGAAAGTTTCTGCTTCCTTACTTCCATCGAAACATCAAACTTGTGCTGGGCGGTAAAGAACAGTAGCTGCCGAAAGTCCGCCTTGGCGTAAGGTCTCATCATCCATGATGAGACAATGAGGCTTCGTCAGCATCTGGGTGTACAGTTTCCGGGCCCGTGACTTGCCCACCCTATTTTGCCGTTCGCCACGATGTGGAGCATTCTGCACTTTGTACGTAAGCAGTCCCTCCCGGTCCTTTGCTCTCTGAACGAAAGACTTGAACAGATTCAACTTTTTGGCCAAATCCCTGACCGAAGCATTGGGATTCCGCTTAAACGCTTTCACGACACGCTTGTGATCCTGATCACTAATATAACATGCATTCAAACCGTATTTCTCCTTTCGTTCGATGCTCAGAGTTCAATGACACGGCTCACCGTTGACTGCACGATTTCGAGTTGTTTTCAGATGTCCTGATTAGAGAGTTGAAGATTTTCCAGATGCTTGTGCAAAATAAATTCGCAACGTTGCGTTTCGAGTGACGCAATTTTTTTCCAATTTTCGAATGACTGACAGCGATAAAAAAACAACAACAAAAAACACTCTAAACTACTTCTACGCAAATGTTCAACAGAAAATACCCAATGATTAATTTTCTACAGCGTTTTTTCGGCACTGCTGATGCAGGCAAGTCTGGGTATTCTGTTATCGATTTACCATGTCCTACCTGCACTGCACCGAAGAAACAATCAGCCTTGCGATTCCGTGGTTTCGACCAAATTCATGGCGATGAAAATCTGCAACCAGTCACCTGGAGAACTCAGGGTGTGGGAATGAGGGTGCCAACTCCTCGACCCACTAAAACCCCACCCGTGCCTTAAGCCCTGGACTCTCCCCGGAACCACTTTTCGGTATTACTTCGGGGAGGGGCTATTGTTCTTATTAAGCACCCACTATGCCTAACTACTTAGGACTTTAATAGTTGGGTGGTCCCTGCGATCGGCCGTTGTTCGTTTCGCCATTTTTGTTGGAGATTGGGGACGATCTGGGAGGCTGCTAGGCATACCGCGTCCTGGATATCCCGGTCTTGGTACATCCTCTGGATCAAATTATCCGGAGTCTTGTCGTGACCGCTTACGGCAATCATGCCGGATCTCGCGCCGCCATATTTGTGCAGATATTGTCTAAAACATTCGTAGCTTTACAGTATCTGCTTTAAGTCGACGTTCACTTCATCGTGTCGTCTACCAACCAATGCGGTTAGTTCCGGAATTAGTCGGTGGGTCCACCGACCTTTGGTGGTCTTCCGAATACCTCTTGTTCCACGTTGTTCGAAGCACTCTACATCCTCTTTTATGACAATGCCTATTGGCATCATCCCCGCTAGGACGCAGACCGCGTCGCTTGATACCGTTCGGTATGCACTAACCACTCTTAGGCACATAAGCCTGTGCGTATTATCTAGCTTACTTACGTAGCTCTTGGTACTCAAGGCGGTGATCTATGCCGGCCCACCGTACATAAGTATGGACAGGGTGGCACTGGCCAGGAGTTTACGCTTACTCCCTTGCACCGCCGAGCTATTCGACATCATACGGGATAATGCCGATATAGCCATAGAGGCTTTCTTGCAGGCGTAATCGTGACTGATAACGGCCAGCTTATCGCTCATGACCCCAAGATACCTCAAAGACCTCTTCGATTCGATTGTGAAATTACCTGCACTGACCGTCGCATGTTGCTCCGATTTTCGATTATTCACCACCGTGACCTCAGTCTTAGTTCCCTGGAACTCGTCCATCTCTCCACAAGCTGGATGGATTCACCAAATATCTACAGGGTGATGTCGTCCGCGACCCCGACTATCTTCACCCCGTTCGGGAACTCAAGCCGTAGTACCTCATCGTATATCGTGTTCCATAACACCGGACCCAGGATCGAACCTTGTAGGACGCCTGCGGTGATCTGGGCACATTTCTGGCCTGCTCCTGTGTTGTATATCAGTACGCGATTCTGGAAGTAGCTTCCCAGAATCTTGTACAGGTACCCAAGAACCTGAAATCTTGTACTGGTACTCAAGAACCTTGTTGGAGCGAGTCGGCGATAGCCACCCAACAGTAGCGTACTCCTCGCCTCTTGCGCTGCCGTCTTGGTGACGGACCGTCGACTTCTCTTTACGGAAGCCAAACTGGCTGTTAGACAGACCGCCTATACCCTCCGTGTATGTTGTCAGTTTGTTGAGGATTACCCTCTCGAGCACCTTACCCGCTGTATCCAAAAGACATATAGGTCTATATGCTAATGGATCTCCTGGTGGCTTCCCTGTCTTTGGTAGCAACGCTAGGGTCTGAATTTTCCAGGCGTCCGGAAAGACGCTCTCGTTCAGACATCTTTAGACATCACCACGCTGAACATTTCGGGATCCAGCAAGATAGCCGTCTTGATGGCCAGATTCAGAATACCATCCGGTCCCGGCGCTTTGTTCACTTTTAGTGACTTTGTTATCGCAATGAGTTCCTCGTTCGTCACCGTCACTTCGCCGCCGGCCCCCGTTGTGCCGTTGTCAATGCCGCGGGTGTTCGGCTGAGCCGCCCACCCTTCCGTCGCTATGACAGCGTTAAGGTCTGGGTTACTGGAACGTTGGTCATGAGACAAATCGACGGTGGCGGGGGGCATGTACTCGGGTCGTGGTTCGGTAAGAGTCACCCAACGATAACGTGCAGCAGCTCTTGTGATTGCTCGGTTGAAGCCGCCGATCCTCTGGTTTTGGCTATTACAAATTGGTAGGCGTCACCCCACAGATTCGTATTGGCCCTCTCTCACAGGAAGTTGGACGTCCTCCATCGGTAGGCAAATGGAGTGGATGCTCCTTCTACCGCACGCTGCCTTGTATTTTGGACGATACAATAACGAACCGCCAAGTGGTCGCTATGGGTGTTGCCTGAAGGTTATATCGATTATCGATTCCGGTTCGTTTTTATGGTGGGTACTCTTGGTACCCACGTTGGCTAGGTCAACATTGAGCCTAGCCAAGGCCTCCTGAAGAATCTGGCCCCTAGAGTTGGTAAGGCGGCTCCCCCACTCGAGCGCCCAAGCGTTGAAGTTCCCCGCTATTACCAACGGGCTTAGGGCAGTTAGCTCAGTTGTCATCCGATCGAACATATTGGAAAACTGTTCGATCGACCATCTTGGCGGTGCGTAGCAACTGCAGCTCCATTCACTTTTACAACCGTGAAGCCTTCGTTTGTGGTAGACACAACCTCCGGAACCGGGTACTTGCCCATCGTCCATAATGGCGCCATGTTGGAGCTATCCGCAACCCAGTTTTCGTTGCCGGCTGGGATGCGGTATGGGTCGGAAATTATAGCGATATTCGATGCCGACTCACGAACTGTCTGACACATCAGTTCCTGGGCGGCCTCACAATGGTTCAGGTTTAGTTGGGTTAGCTGCATTACGATTGGCTCTTTGGAATACCCTTAGCGGCCGGGCACTTATCCCCCCCATCTTGACGTATTTATCGTCCGGTTTCCCGGCGCACATCAAGCATTTGGGGGAACCTTTGCAATCCGGCGGCTTGAGGCTAGTGCAGCCTCACCTTCTGCACATGTTGCTCCTATCTGGGCCTTTGCACTCCCAGGACATGTGTCCGCTCTCTAGGCATCTGAAACATGCCTTCGGCGGCTGGTGCAGGCTAAGTGGGCATATGGACCATCCCACCTTCACCTTCGCCACTTTCAACGCCGCGTCCGCGTCAACTGCCGCTACCCTCATGGTTGCCACCTGACGTGTGTCTGCGGCGGCAACCTCGACCTTGCACTGTTCCTTTAGTGCAGTGGAGATCTCGTCTACCTCGGTGATATCATTCAGGTTCTTGCACTGGATCGTCACGTGTGAGACGAGGGCGCGTACCTACACACCCTCACCTAAGGCCTGTCTTGCCAGGTCTCTATACGCCGGGTCCTTTAGCGCTGTTGTCTTCTTTAGCTCCAGGACCATCGTATACTCCGCACATCGGCGCCTAGGCCTGCCAATTTAGCGTCCCCGCGCATCGCTTTCAAGACCTCGGAGTACTTTGACGCCTCGGTCTTGACGATGAGGGCCTCCCCGCGGTTACGCTTGCAGGCCACCTGTCGCTTTTCGATTTCTCTTTTCGTCCTGTTTCCCTTTTTCTGGACCTTGTTCCAATGGCTTTCCCTGTCACGCCTGGAGTCATCGCTCGTCCCCCTCTTAGCACTAGGCCCTGCCGCTCGAACCTCCTTCGGCGCTTGAGACAACACGCGAGCTGGATGTTGCACCTTTAGCTCTGGGTTTAGCGCCGGGGCCTCTCTCTTTGCGGCCAGCCGGAGCTGGTCAGGAACCTCAGGAACGATGAAAACCTAGGCTTTCTCCTGGGTTTTCGTCGTTCTTGAGGCATTACCCTCCATTTTGTTAGGTCCCCCTTCAGCCTCTATCCAAGCCACGTGGAGTAGTCGCTATTGTGATCCCATGGTTATCTATGCAAGCTTGACGGCGAGCAGGGAGGCCATGTTATGTTACTTGATATTCCTTCCGGCGTCCCGAAGGGCAATCATCTTGGTCCCCTGATATTCATCCTTTTCTTTACCTTAAGAGCCAACATTGCGGAGCTTCTTTGAACTATAGACGCACCAGTTCTAACATTTCTTCGGACAACTTTTGAACTTCACAAGTTTCAATGCTGGACACTAAACATATGGGTTCAATTCTAAACTTCCGTTAGCCACAAGACGCCTCTGAGACTATGATTATTTCTTTCAATAATTTTACGCAGGTTTTTTCCAAATCTTATATTAATCTTTCACCGAAAGTGTCTGAAAATACCCGCATCCGCCTTAAATGCTTAACCTACGCCCGCACGGCCCAACTAATTCCGCTTCTGCTTCCTACTCTTCTGCCCTCCACCGCAAATCATCCGCCGCACTCGGCAAAGCGCGACCGCAACCAACTTCAGCACCACAAACACCACGACGCCCAAGAACGCCATCACATCCACCAGGTACCGCTGCAGAACGTTCAAATCCGCGCCCTGGTAGTGCAAGTGCGGAGCTCCCTTGTGCCGGACGACGTACTCCACCCAATACGTTGCCAAGTCCAGCGCCGACTGCGGCCGATCCTTGTACAGCGCTGCCATGCTCTGCACCTGCTCGACATACTTCGGATCCTCCAGAACAGTCCGAATCGCTTCCGTCAAATCCCGTTCCGTTAGATCATCGAACGAAACCGAAGCACCCCATCCTTCCTTCACCACCTGGGCCACATTCGTATCCTGATCGCCAAACATGGGAATTCCAACGATTGGCACTCCGTGATACATTGATTCCGTGATACTTCCCAGCCCACCGTGAGTTACGAACAGCTTCAGATTCTTGTGAGCCAGGATGTCGTCCTGTGGCAACCACTTTCCGATCATGACATTCGCCGGTTTACCGACCATGTCCTCCGTGTCCCACTTCCAGATGATGCGTTGCTTCAGCTTCGAAAGGCTGGAAATGATTGCGTCAAACTTGTCCTGTCTCAGATTGGAACTCTTGAGATTCGAACCGAAGCTTAGGAAAATGGCGCCATCCTTCGCGCCGTCCAGCCAGGCTTGGATGTCTTCTGGCAGGGGATCTGGCTTGGACTTGATCTGCAGGCCACCGACTTCCACCACATTCGGCAGGTACGGTCTTGGAACGGTTTGGGTGAAGTACGAATTGCAGATGACCAGGGAGACGTTACGTTTGGCTTCTTCGTACGACGGGAATCCCTTCTCCGCGGGGAAATTGGAACTGAAATGACGGGGTTGAGGTTGTCAATTGTATTGATGGGTGGATTTGAATGACTTACTCGTAGTAGGGTTGCGATTTGTAGTTAACGTACTTGGTTATGGCATAGTCAACCGTGTAGATCAGCGTGTTCTTCACTCGGTCGAGGAAGGTCATGGGGTTGTTGTTGCCCAGGAGCATATGGGGAACGGTGGAAATCTCCGTCGGATTGCCGACCACGTTGACCAAATTGTTGAAGGCGGCCGAAACGTACATAATCGTGGGACAGTTCAGCCAGGAGCGAACTCCAACGACGAAATCGTTCATGAAGAAGCCCAGAATGGCAACGTCAAATCGCTCCTCCTTGATCAGTTTCTGGAACTGGGGCGAGTTCAGTGTGAAGTTGGTGTTTTCGAGCGAGGCATGCGTGATGACCGGCATGATTTTCATCATATTCCGGCTGTCACCCTTCATAAAGCTGGCCATGATGGGCCCGAAGGCATCCTCTATCGGCACGTACACGTCCCGGTAGTTTTTGATGGGTTTAGACAGCGGAAAGGCACTGACCATGGTGACCTTGAATGGGAGTGGGGGGATTAGATTTGAGATCACGATTTTGATACCATCGACTTACCTCATGACCACGCTGGGCAAGGTGTTTCATCAGTGCTTGGGTTCCTAGGACGTGCGACTTGCTGGCCGTCGAGAAGAGGCACAGGATTTTTGCCGAGTCAACTCCATCAGGCAGGCTGATCAGCAGGAGGCTCGAGAAGGCAATGACGAGCACCGGGAGTAATCGACTGCCGGTCATTGTCGTGGAATCCGGTTGTTGGAGGTGGGTAGGGGTGAAGTGGTCGAAGTACGCCCGGCCAAACGAAATTTATCGCGTTCACAACCTGAGGTTTGATGGGAGACTATCAGAATGATAACGATAACTGCACTCTGTTCGCTATCTCAGGTAACTGAGTCGGTTGTTTCGCATTTAGAGCCTCTGCTCTAAAGATGCATGTCATTGTTAAATGTGAGGTGACTTAGCCGAACAATTTTGCTCAAAATTTTGAGTATGTAGCCGATGGACAAATTTATGCTCTCAGATTAAGTTCCTGCAACAAATAAGCCATCACGTGACCCATCAATTAACATCATCGTCCTTTCGAGACATTCTTAGTTTGCCAACCTGTTTCGAACCGGTGAACATTCGTTGGTTAAAAGAAGCAAAAATGAGACAAATGACATCATGCAATGAACGATCTTCTAAGTGGTCTTCATCCCACCGTCACGCGTGCCTGTCTATTTGTTTACATGGTTAAAAATCTCATCAGAGAACAATGATCATCACAACTATTTAGGAAAATTTTCAATTACTCAACGCTTATCTTACGCAAATTTCAACCTCCTTTAGATTCAGATTCCCGGTTAGATTCCACAAAATTACCACACCATTATACATCACCACAAATTACACTTCATCTCAGCCAACCTACCGTCTTCTCTGGGCGCCCAAAAGTCACTGCATAAGCGACGATCAGCGTCCCCGTTTCATCATCTTTCGGACTTCCGCGGCGACGGAATACTCCCTACAACTACCACCAGAGCCATCATCGGCAATAATGATGGAATCGCGCTTATCGACTGATAGGTATGTGCTTCTCGGGCCGTCGACAACTTCTGGGATTGATGTTTGCGTGAACGAATGCGAGGACGCCGGACTCGAATGGAAATCACACGAATACCTACACCTGCTCTGCTGTTGCTTCGTACGGAGGCGGCCGGCAAAACGATCGAAAGACGTCGTGACCTCCCGCCGATTAATGGACGACTATGTTCTGGGTGATTTTTTTTGCCATCCGTTATTTGTACGAGTGCGGTGCGGTGCGATGCTAATGATCGTTTGTTGAAATTGATGAAGCTTTGCCGCAGGAGGAATTAGCGCTGGAATGCGTGTGTTGTGATTGTGTGTATGGCTGGTGAAGTGGAATGTGCGGGGTTCGGGTGGAGTAAGTAAGGGGTTTGCTGATAAATTTAGCTTTTGAGATAAAAGTATACTATTTGAACAATAAATAAGAGTGATATTCGCGAGCAAATTTAAGTAGAACGATAACTTTTGTTATCATAATGACACCCCTTCTTAGACGTGCATTGAAGAGCCTAAAAATGGAAGAGATTACAAAGCATGATGGGGTAAATCTAATGTTATTTCAAGCCTTAGATCAGTTCTTAAAAGTGGTAGCTGCGAAGCAACACCATGCTAAACTAGGCTGGGTTCGATTCCCGGTCTGTTCTAGGTGTTTTCGTACTCCATAGGCATAGGGTCAGATTCAGGGTGGCCACAGAACCGGGAAAACCGGGAATTCTAAAAAACCGGAAAAATCGGGAATTTATGTTCACATGATGGTACATAATTTAGATTGTGTGTTATTATAATCGAGCTCTAGGTATTCCTTTCTAAGCGTGTTGAGCGTGTTTAGAGTGTGTCAACTGATGTACCTTCTATAAATATCCTGTACAAAATATCTTGTAGTAGAAACTACCATTTTACCTGACTACACCTATATTTAAAACTAACATGAAATTTCATGATGATATTGTTTTTGAGAAGAAAATAATTTCTCATCACCATGAGGCTCTAGGAGTAGACAGCATTTTTTTGCTAGAACAAAGTTGTGAAGAGAAAGTATTGATAGTTCCGTTAGCTCACGGCAGGCTGTGAAAATTGAATAGAAGTAGTTTTGAAATTGAGCGGAGGGCATTGTGAGGTAGTATTCCGAAACAGGAAACACAGACTTTTGCCAAGCATCCCCATGCGGGGTAGGTCAAGGCATGATCGAATGCACCACCTTGACTGGCAAAAGTCTGTGCACTTGATCGTGCTCATATACTACCGATAGCTTTTTTTAATAGTTCTAACGAACTGTCTACTTATACTCCCAAATCCCCTACATGGGAGAGAAACTATCTCCCGCTCCTTTTGGGTTTATTTCAGTCAAATTTACTACGTTTATCTTCAAACTTTCAACGTTTGTGGTATGTTTGACAGACCTCATATTGATATCAACCGCACCATGGTTGATCTCATCGCAGGCATGGTAAAATCAAACGCATTTATAGTCAGGTGAAAATTATTGCGTGTTTGCGCAGAATTTAACCCTCGAAATGGTAGTTTCTACTGCGGTTTTTTTTTTGCGTGTGGCTCATTCGTATAAAGATTGTAGCGACCAGGGTTGCCACTGTGTTTTTCGTTCCCATCTTTAATTTTCACCAAAAAATCTTTTTCATCTGTGTTTAACAGCAGAAAATCTTAGCAAGAACCTTGCTTCAAACCAGAGATCGAAATTCTCACTCAGCTGGGTGAAAACCATGCTCTCTCTCAAGCAGGTTGTTGATGAGTGGCGCACCGTTCACTTATTCATCTCTCCTTTTTCGCCGATAAATCATTATCCTCTCTCTTGCGTATGCGAAAATATCTCTCTCCAAAATTCAACGAAAATTTTTTCTCATGTCACATATGCTTCTCCAAGCGGGTGAAAAAGGATGTTTCTCTTCTCAAGTAGGCGAAAATTTCAGTCTCTGCTTCAAACATTCGAATTAAGATGGTCTTATTCAGATTGTAGAAAGTTCGCAATGAACTTCCTAAGCGAGATAAAAGCCAGCTTTCCATCTGCTTGTTTGAAACACTGCAGTTTTCCCCAACAAGTTTCCAAGTCATGATCTTCGATGGCCTGTATCTCATATTTTTCGTAAAAGTACGGATATTGTTTAGAAATTGAATTGAACTCCTTCAAAGTGTACAGCTTCTTGGGTTCAACACACGATACAGTTCCTGTTGACAACTGACTAGAACGATAGCCATCTGATGGCAGATCGATGCAGAACGATGCTTCAAATCTAAGATATTTTGTATCATCTGGAAACCCTTGGATCATTTGAGGCTGCACGATAAGCAACTATAAATGAATCTTGCATCAACTGTTCCAGTGGCAGCTTTTTGCATGCGTAGCTTGCACAAAGAGCCTAAAAGCGGCAAGTACATTTGATAATTATCAAACGAGGAACCGACACGTTTCAGCAGCTTTTTGACGGATCGGTCAGAAACCCATCATTACCGATGCTCCATCTGATCGACAGCCAACAAGCCTTTTTTGCAATCGGCGCTATCGATCTGAAAATTGTTCAACAATTGCCCAGTGTGCATTGAAATGTAGTTTTCTATAAGGGCCAATGTCGCGATCGTAAAACAATGGCTTCTACCGCAAATTCTCTCGAGAATGCTAACTTAATCATAGTGAATTACTACGATGATTGTACAGAAACGGAGTTCCCTTTACAATAGAAGTTGAAGTTTACTTGAGAACATTCTTTCTATTCATTTGAATGCATGAACATATTTTTTAAATTAGAAGAACAATATTTTATAGAAATCCCTTAGAAACTCTGTCGAATTTTGTGGAGCAATCAATTGAGGAACTTTAAAATCCTCAAAAATAATCTACAAACCCTTGCAGAATATTTAACGTAAGAATTGAATAACACACGAGATTATGAAACTCGTGCAAAGTAGAATTTCTTAAATTTCACTAAATCAGGGTTTTTTCCAAGAATTATTTCATCAATTACCTTATAGTTTGTCGTTTTTTCAGGTGTCTTCCAGGGATTCCCTTTACAATCGTACAAAACTTCATAGGTTTAGGGATTCCACCATAAATTCATCACAAGAAAGTTTAAATAACACCAATCAAATGCCAGAAGAAACTGCTGAAAGAATCGCTTGAGGAATGGCTACTAACTCCTGAAGAATACCTATAGAAACGCCAGAAGGAATTTTCACCAATGCCTGAGAACTTTTCAATGAATGTTTGGGAAATTTTAAATTAGGTTTCTTAAACAAATATAAAGAAATCATTTGGCGGTACACACACATGTAAACTATTCTTCTTTAGACTGTCATCTGTCACTGTAAGGTCAGTAAATTATTTTCTTTAGCTTCATGGGTCTAAACTGCAAGTCTAAAACTAATTTGTAGTTTAGTTGGATCCTAAACGTAGTCATTTTTATATTATAAACAACGCTTATAATTAAAATATCATTTTATTAAGCTTTGGAACTCAATTCGTTCAAAATTGTTTGCTTAGAGTAATTGTTTTCTATTCGTTATTCTAGTTCATTGCTACATGATCTACGCCTTAAGCCGGGAAATTTTTAACATTTGGTCCTGGAAAACCGGGAAAAAACCGGGAATTTGAAAATAAAAATTGAGTGGTCACCCTGCAGATTGTACTTGGCACCTTATCATACTCACGTAAAAGAAGAATGTGCTAGCTCTATTACAGATCCAGTAACCCATTTTAGAATATCTGGAGAGTCACGCCCATTCTGAATTTACTCTCACACGCGCAATAAACCCCGTATGTAAACATGGCCGTTTTCAAGTGGATAACGGTAAACACCCTTCCAGGTTTAAACATAATCAAACCTGTCGCGTAAATATTGTATATAAATGTTATATCTGGTTAGGTCTCACCATATTTCGCTGGTCCGCTATAGACGGTTTTCGCTCCAAATCGTATTTGGGGTTGGCAGCACCCTCTCAGATTACAACGAAACTTTCTGGGTGTGTAGACCATGACTAGATAAACCACTTTGCACACTTAGTTTCTTCAATTTTTTTTCTAGATTTTTTCCAAATGTGTTTAATAAAAAAATGACTATTCCTACAAAAAAGTGTTGTGCGGGTGATTATCACAAAATAAGTAAAGCTTTAAGAAAAAAAAATTGAAAAAAACCAAAATAAGCCCTACACTGAAAAAATTATTTAAAAAAAAATCAAAGTCGATTTAAAAAAAATATTACTTTTGATTTCGATGAATTTTTGTCGCTAGATATAAATTATGTTAACTTCCAACACATTTGATAGATTTTTTTCAAATGTGTATAATATAAAAATGACTACTCCTACAAAACAGTGTTTTATGGGTGATTATCACAAAATAAGTCAAGTCAAGAAAAATATTGGAAAAAAATCCAAAATGAGCCCCACACTAAAAAAATCATTTAAAAAAATTCAAAGTCGATTTAAAAAAACACCATTTTTTGATTTCCTGATGAAATTTGTTTCAAGATAGGTAATTATGTTCCCTACCAAACATTTATACATCACAAGATGGGCACTACCAAAGTTTTCTAACAAAAACTGTTTCCATGCCCCATTGATTTTTTTCAGTGTATTTTGTTATCAAAACCAAACCATTGAAGGTTATACGACTGTGTAGTTATCTCAAAATGTAATGAAACTTAATCTGGGATATGAAACAAAGAGAAGCACCCATATCTCACGCAGCAGCACTCAAGAAGTACGACTAATATATTAATATTAGAACACGCATTTCATACGTGCTACTCGTAATTTCTACCAAAACGTTTCTACCCCTTTTATATAATACTAGGTAAGGCTTTTTAGTAGAATCGAACTACCTAATCGAAAGAAACGAATCAAGAGTTGTACCTAAACCAAATATAAACTAAACAAGAACGTGAATCAGTGAAACTTTGTTTCGTTAAAAGTGCCCATCTTGTGATGTATGATCGGTTGGTAGGGAACACGGCCTTGAGATAAAATTTCATCGAAATAAAATATGGTGCTATTTTTTAAATCGACTTAGAATTTTTTTAAATATTTTTGCAGTGTAGGGCTTGTTTTGTTTTTTTTTTCAATATTTTTTCTTAAAACTTGACCTATTTTCTGATAATCACCCATTCAAATACTTTTAGGAGGTTCATTAGACATCATTTGATTAAACATCTATATGAAAAGTTCGAGACCCTTTTCAAAAGACAGTCATAGAAAAACTGAAGTATTCAAAGTTGCTTATCTGCACGCAAAAACCTGCAGTAAACTACCAGTTGCGAGTGGCTAAATTAAGCGCAAACTACAACAATTTTCTGCCTGACTATAAATGCAGTTTGATTTCACCATGCCTGCGATTAGATCTACCATGGTGCGGTTGATCATCAATGTGAGGTCTGCCAGAATATACCACACATGTTGATAGTTGTTACCGTAAACGAAGTAAACTTGACTGAAATCTCACGGTGGTTTTAAAGACAGTGGCATAGTCGGCAAAATGGTAGTTTTTACTCACAAGATTTTTTTCTGTGTAGTCACACACCCAGAAAGTTTCGTTGTAATCTGAGAAGGTGCAGCCAACATTTGTTCGATATGCGAAACTGTCTATAAGACTGGGATTGACTCTTCTGGAATTGTGTTATTCCCTTTGCTGTACACTCGTCTCCTTTGTTTTTAGATATTTCTCTTGTTGTTAGAAGTGTTTTCTTCGGTTGTTCTCTTTTATTTATTCTCCTTTTCGTAATATGTTAAAAATGATTAAAACAAAATGTTATGTTATATATATGTCACACCATAAATTAGTTATTTATGTCACACCATAAGTTAGTTATTCTATTGGTGCTGCT
>JASCZW010018914.1:0-14619 GCA_034211315.2 Aedes japonicus | reverse complement strand
CCTCGGTTGACAGAATAAACCCAACAGAAGGGGCTCGAAGAGCCCCGCCCTCGTTCCGCAGAAATGTTAACAATAGGGAGAAGGCAGTCCCATGCTCCCTATTCAAATCGTTTCACTTGGGTGCTCCTGATGGTCCCTCTCCTTTCCCCGTTATATATTGAGAGTCGTGGATATTTAGTATATTTTGTAGTGGTCATTTGATTGCTTAACTTGTGTTAGAAAATTTGGACGTAAAAGTAAAATTGGTTAGGGTTTATACCGTTCTTTACTTATTGCTCTGCGTTGTCTCGATGCTTTCTGCTTTTGAAGAGTTGACTTCTTGCAGAAAATTGAGACGTGAAGTCAATACTATTCTCATACTCCCATCTAAGTTTTTCGGAGACCAAATTGGACTGACGAAAGCAACTGGTTATCAGCAAAGAAGAAGGCGTTCTGCTTTTGGGGTTATTCAGAGAGTCGAAGTGACTTTTGCGACTTTCGTTACTTGGTGAAGTGATGAGATTGCATTTTCACACAAGAGTGACGCCTCTGCGACGTGACTTTTCTCACTTCACTAGTGACAAATGTCGCTTCGACTCTCGGAGTAACCCTCAACTCTACACTCTAAATTTGTATAGAACACAGAAAAGCTAGAGGCCACAGAACTGATCAAACCCTACCTTAAGTTCCATCCGAGGGTCCACTGAAGAAAAGCAACAAATCCTCCTTATCATCATGCTTTTGTGTCGCCGCCTGACTACATTCCTCGATGTATCGATATAAGAGAAGAAGTCCGATCGCACCAGGAAGGGCCTATCCCTAAGAGTAGAGTGCAAATGGCTAAAACAAACGGATAACTAATAATCACAAACAAAAACAGTACATGTATTAGTTAAACACAGACCAACCAAATAATGAACGCAAATAGCGTCGTCCCATCGAATGTTTTTCACTCCAATAATGACGCACCACTTAACAGAAACAAATCAATAGTATACAACAATATCACATTTATACAGTATTTATGCCGAGTCCTTTTTTGTGTCTAAGCTATTATTCTACTACTACCTATTACTGCAACAACAACTACTATTACTACATTAGGAACCACAGCCAACAGCCTATTGGTTTGAACGATATCATTTCCCAAACGAGGGAACAAAACGAAACAACCGGTAGAAAACCCCTGCTAGATTCATCGTACATAACTTATTCATAACCTCAAAACAATACAGATAAAAGAAAAACACACGCAAACATAACCACAAATTACTGTCCATTCTCTCTCTCTCTCAAATAACCGTTTCAAAAAATTGAAAACGACAGTCGAAGTAAATAAAAAAATCAAGCGCAGCTCTCCTCGACAACCCGCCACTTCCTGCGTCTTCTGCACAAACACACTGAAACAAAAAGACAAATGTGATTTTTTTTGGCAACGTCGCACCCCCCCTCCCGCATTTTCCCGATTCTTTCATTTGTTATCTACTTTCTCTTGTTATGTATGTCATCGTAAGTTTATTATTTTATTTTGTTTAAAGCTTGAGTTGCCTCCCTTTTTTCCCCGACTTACCGCTTCGAGCTGCTATCGATTCGTTTTGTTTCATAAAATGAAGTTAAAAAAAATTACAACTAATTTAAAAATCAATTGGGAGCTGTTTTTTTTTCTGCATTAAGCGAGTTAGTGTTTAAGTACGCCTACAAACAAAATCATCGATTTCAAAACTATTTAGGATGTGTACTACGTTACGTATGTGTGTGCGTGTGCTGGTTAGTGTGAAATGTGCGATACCTTACTCTCTAAGAAACCTCTAGGAACTAAGCTGCAGTTATCGCTTGCGCTCGTGTGGGTGTGTGTTAGTGTGATGATCCCGGCGGAACTGGCTAGAAGCTTGAATCACGCCACCTGTCCCCTTTTCCCATTACGAGTTAGGCTTGAAATCGTGTATTATTTTCCTGTCACCCATTTCGTCAGTGTAAATATTCATATTCACCATTTAAGAAAGATGCGTTCCCTCTTGTCTCTTCGTATTAGTGAATACAAAAAAAAAACTGGTTAGTGGTTTAATCAAGTAAGCATGCTAAGCAACACTGTGTAAAACAACGTAATTCAAGGTATGATCCTATGCTAAGAATTGAAAAGCGAAAAAAAATGAAGCAAATCATAAGCAAGCCTGTATGGATATTTCGAAAATACAGACATTAGTGGTTATTGCGTGGAGACGAATTGAAATAAACAAAAAAAAAAACGCGATGAAGAAACCCGGAAGAAACATTGTGAAGGAACTGAAATAAAAAAAACAATAAAGTCGAACGATTAGAAGGATAAATTTCTCAAGAAAAAAAAAGTATGCAAAATTCATCGCTCGTTTAGAACAAAAAAGAAATCCTTGGTGACAGTTAATCAATTATTGACGTAGGACTACGTCTTCGTTTTCTATACTGGGGTACAATTTTGAAAAAAAAACCTACTGCGACCGTTACGAATAGCGGGTTTTCAGCGTTAATATCTCAGACGTTTCTCCAAACATTTTCAAATTAATCGATCGGAATGATTTTTGCGCGTCGATTCCAATATTGAAAACATTTGATTTTCATCATTGCACTATTGAAAATAACGCAAACAGAAAGTGACGTCTTAAAATAAATGCCAAGTATTTTCCTAACACAGACTTCAAATGTTAGTAAGGGAGATTTCATATGCAGCAGTGGACGATATTAAAGGGGTACACCTTTGCAGAATGCTTCATTCGCTCGGCAGATTTCAAAGCTGTTCAGATTGGCATTGAGCCAGAATTGAATTGGCAACTGGCGGTGACAATTACCCAGCAGGGTGCTCTGGCGAGCAACCATTGCACACTGTTGCCAAAGGCGTAAAAACGTGATCGAAATTGTTTTGACCCCGAAAACAACGTTTTTTTGCTATAGTTTCTTTTGCAAAGTTTTTTCATAAATTATTCTCCATATTATGATGATAACAATTTTGGTGATTTATCTCCCTAGTAGTGAGACAAAAAAATTTATTTGCTAATTATTTCAAATAAAAATAAACTTTATTCGGCAAAGTTATAGCCAATTTAATACAAAACAACTTTGCTGAAGCTCACATATGCCTATCTATTGGTTTTAATGTAAATTTGGGGAGTTTTTTATTGAACATCCCTCTAATTCAGTTTTTTGAATATTACATCTCATGGAGATTTTCTACAAGTATTAAATATTCAACACTTTTGTTTATCATGTAAAAACACACAAATTTGCTGAAAATAGTATAATTTTATCTCTTATAGTTTTTGAGATAATTAGGGTTTTATTTGAAAAAAGGTATTTTTTCAGTGTCAAAAATCATAGTAATCTGCAAATTTCTGCAAGCGAAACTATTTACATATGAAAGTATGAATCAGTCATTGATAAATCCAGATACAACCGCTCGTCTCTCGCTGTCCCTTGAGGGCCAAAGCCAATGTTCTTAGAACCACTACATGACCTCATCTAAGCTTTTTTTTTAATTTTGAAGCTGTTTTCCGTCGAAAAAGATTCCCAGCATTGTCAAAATAGTACAAAACAAATGGTTCAGCCTACATTTTGTGATATATAATTTTTCTCAAAACATTTAAACATAATTAAGGTATTTCACTGTTTATGTTTATTTAATGTTTATTTGTAATCATATCATCCGACAACATGGTCTTAATGAAATCTTAATGTATAATAATAATACTAGTTATCAACTAAAAACACGCATTGAGCGTAACCGTTCTTTAAATGTGTTAGTTGACAAATTAAAATCGAAAACATCATAACCTGCCTGAAAACGTCTGGAGATGGAGTTGAGAGGATCGTTCGAGCCATACGTCGTATTTCTTGTCCTTGGTTGTATGAATTGCCTGGATCGAAGAACACGTTGAGGAGCATAAATCTGCAAACGCTCAAGCAATGCTGCACTGTCAATTTCCGCACGAAGTATTTTTGCTCCAAATACAGCTTGATCCACCAAACGGCGATTTTGAATCGTTTCAATGCCCAGCAAAGCACAGCGATCTGCATATGGGGGTAGATTTAAAGGGTCACGCCAGGGCAGATTTCTGAGAGCAGACCTCACAAACCTCCGCTGAATGGATTCAATCCTAGTGATCCACACCGCTTCGTAAGGGGACAAACAACTGATGCATACTCCAGAATAGACCGGACGAGCGAGCAATACAGAGCACGTAGGCACAAGGGATCATCAAAGTCATGAGCAGTTTTAGAATGAAGCCTAGCTGACGATTGGCTTTGTCAATTATTTCCGAATAATGCATTTTGAATGTCATTTTCGCGTCAAGAAGCACTCAAGGTCCTTAATTTTATCAACACGTTCCAGTTGCTCCCCCTGCATCGTGTAGTTGTAGTGAATAGGCATTCTACAGCGATGGAACGATATTATAGAGCATTTGGAGACACTCACTTCAAGGAAGTTGTGGCTACACCAAGAAGCAAAAAGGTCAATAAGCTCTTGAAGTCGTCTGCAATCAGCTTCTCGTCGGATGACAAGAAAAATTTTCAAGTCATCAGCATAAATGAGCAACCCACCGCTTACCAGCACGTTTACGACGTCATTGAAAAACAATACGAATAGCAGAGGACCCAGATTGCTCCCTTGGGGCACGCCGGACAGTGGAGAAAACCAGCTGGATTGCGTTATACCAATTTTAACAGTCAATAGTCTGTTGCTTAAGTATGATCGAAGCCATTTACACATTCTGTTTGAAACTCCCAGTCGTTGCAGTTTTGCCAAAAGGATCACGTGGTTTACGGTGTCAAAGGCAGCTTTTATGTCAGTGTAAACTGCGTCAAGTTGCGCTCCAGCATCCATTGCTGCAATGGCAGTCGTCGCAAATTCGCAAAGATTACTATTCACCGATCTTTTGGGGTAAAACCCGTGTTGGCAGAGCTAATGTAGTTTCGACACGTGCTTAGCAAAACTTCGTTGACGATGGATTCGAAACACTTGGAGCCAGCTGCCAGCGATGTTATACCTCGGTAATTAGAGATGTCGGTTTTGTCTCCTTTCTTATGTACAGGAAGCATATACGATGACTTCCATGCGGAAGAAATTGTTGAAGATTGGAGAGATTTGTTGAAAATAGCTTGAAGAGGTGCGGTCAGCATACCAACACACCTTTTAAAGACGCACGAAGGAACGCCATCTGGACCGGGGTTGTATGATAGCTTCAGTTTTTGTACTGCTGATTCAACCATCACTTCAGAAATGTCAAACACATCCAAGTTTATCACATCTCTCGGTACAAAATTCAGAGCCAATCTTATTTCATCTATCGATGGAACACGGTCTTCAAAAATGCTAGCGAATTTTTTAGAAAACAGTTCACATTTCTGCTCTGCAGTGCGAGCATGAAGGCCACCTAGATGCATCGAAGTTGGCAGACCATTTTCTTTACGTTTTGAATTAACGAAGCTCCAGAAGCGTTTTGGGTTCCGCCGAAGATCATCTTGCCTCCTTTTTACGTAGCATTTATACAAAAATCGGTTGTATCCTCTATAGAGACGACTCGCTTCATCGAATTGGCGTTTTGTGAATGGACATCTTCATTGACAGTACTTCTGCAACAATCTGGAGCGATTCCTGCGCAAAGCGCGTAGTTGAGCATTGGACCAAGCCGGTTTCCTAGGGGGTCTTTTGGGTGGTACAGCTTGCATGATACTCCATCTTTTTCTCAGTTGTCTTCCTCTGCCCATCTTCTTCGCCGTCATCTTCATCTTCGTTGTTTTTATTCGTTTTCTTTTTTTTTATCATCTTCTGTTCCGTCATACTCTTATTTGTTTTCTTCTTTTTCATCATCGCTGCGTCAGATCATGATTCATCCTTCTACATACACCGCCAAAGATGGTCCTAAGCACGCGTCGTTCGACAACTCCAAGTGCTTGTAGGTCCTCTTCGAGCATTGTCCACGTCTTACGTCAACTACCGGTCTAATCAGCGTTTTGTACATGGTACACTTTGTACGGGGGTTTACCAGACCTCAGGGTCTTGTTGAGTGCAACCGGGTTGATAACTATCAACAAATCTGCTTGCTAGCGGCGATAGACGACGGAAGATTGCTCGATAGTTCTCACATTCTAACTTGATACCCTTTTTGTATTTTGGACATATAACTCCTTCTTTCCACTCCTCCGGTAGCTGTCCAGATTCTCACTCTCAGTCGATGCAGACAAGTAGCCAACTTATCCGGGCCCATTTTTAGGAGTTCCGCTCCGATGCTATCCTTCCAGCTGGCTTGTTATTATTAAGCTGTTTGATAGCATCCTTAACTTCACTTAATGTGGGAGTTGGATCGTCACCCTCGTTCACCATACCGATGAAGCCATTCCTCATGCTGTTTTGATATTCCGCCTCTGCGCCATTCAGGTGTTCATCGTAGTGCTGCTTCCACCTTTCAATGACCTCACGTTCATCCGTCAAGATAACTCCATCTTTATCCCGAACATTTCGGCTCGCGGCACGAAGCCTTTACGGGATGCGTCGAGCTTCTTGTAGAATTTACGCGTATCTTGAGAACGATACAGCTGACCAATTTCTTCGCACTCCTCCAGGTGATACTTCTTATCCCGGAAGAGATGAGTTTGTTTGCATTGCTGCATTCTGCTCATCTAGAACCGTTTGACACTCATCGTCGAACCAATCGTTCGTCTGATTTCTTTCCATAAACCCTATCGCGCCTTCCGCTGCGTTGTTGATGGCTGCTTTGAAGGTACTCCAGCAGTCCTCAAGAGGGGCTTCGATTAGCTCTCCCTCTTTCGGCAATGCTGCTTCCAGGCTTTGCGCGTAATTGGTTGCGACTTCGGGTAGCTTCAGTCGCTCCAGATTATACCGTGGCGGGCGTCGGTATCGAATATTGTTCACAATGGAAAGTCTTTGGCGCACTTTGACCATTACCAGATAGTGGTCTGAATCGATGTTTTTCATAAATCAAAATGTGGTCGATTTGTGATTCGGTCTGTTGTGATCTCCAGGTGTACCGATATGGGAGGCTATGTTAGAAGTAGGTACTACGTATGGCCATGTTCTTGGAGGCGGCGAAATCGATGAGCCTGAGGCCGTTCGTAAGCTGGTGGGGGCTGAACTTTCCTATAACCGGACTGAATTCTACCTCCTGGCCGATGTGAGCGTTGAGATCTCCGATGACGATTTTGACGTCGTGGTTTGGGTAGCTGTTGTATTCGCGTTCAAGCTGCGCGTAAGAAGCGTCCTTGCCGTCATCGTCACTTCCAAGGTGAGGGCAGTGTACGTTGATTATGCTGACATTGAAGAAACGGCCTTTGATTCTCAACTTGCACGTTTTGTTGTCGGTTGGCCATCAAGCAATCACGCGCTTTTGCATTTTGCCCATCTCGATAAAAGCTCGCGTGTATTGCCGCAGCTATGGTAGATGGTATAACTATCCCTTTACCGTTGATTCTTTCCAGCTAACCTCCTGCAGCGCTACCAAGTCGAACTTGCGGATCCTCTGAAAGTCGGAAAGAATGCGGATTCTTCCCGAGAAATTGAGGAACTTACAGTTCCATGTTCCGAGTTTCCAATCCTTTGTTCTTTTTCGTTGTCCGGGTCTATGCCGTTTGTTCCGGTCGGTATTGACATCGTGTGCTTCCATTACTATTATTTTTTTACGGCTGGCTTGTAGGGCCTGCTCAACCCCTTCTCTCGTGCACAGTTCTGTTTAGAGTCCCACAATGGCACGATGATCGGCCGCCGCTAACATGGAGAACAGTCGCAGTTTTGAACCGCCCCTGACATGGGACAACAGACAGTCAGGTTGGTGAAAGCCTGGACTTCTACCCCTATAGCGGAGCGATTTGCTTTGGCAGGGCTGCTTTCGGATATTTGTGGGTTTTTGGAAGAAACTCATCCGAGTCCACCAACTGCTAAGCACCCCCAAATCCTTGGAAGCCTGTCCGGACCCGCCGGGTGGATTGCAGCTCAGCTCCGCCAGTCTCCATCAACTGGATGGATGGCGTGGCATGATAAAATTCATGGAGAGTAAATTTTATACGCTGCTAACCCTGATGCGGCGATGATCGATGTTTTTTTTTCAATTTCTATGGATGTCCATTATCAGCGAACTCTTTCACAAGCAGTTCGTATAGTTTCTTAATAGTGCGGTCATCACAATGCTTAAAATATTCCGGATTGATACTGTTCTCACCAGACGTCTTTTGATTTTCGATTCAATACAACATTCTTTTTACTACGGGGACGACCTTCTTGAGTTTTAAGTCTTTTCATCTTCATTTTCAAGTACGGAAGGGGGATATAGGGCCAAGTATCATCTTCTTGTTTTAAAAGCCAGTCCTCTAGAAGGTTAATCGCGTCCATGATCGGTACACTAGGAGGGAAAAGGGCCGTGACGTCGAAAGATAGCATTACATCATTATGATTTATATCACCTGAATACTGTAGATGCTGTAAAAAGTCTTGAGAACTACGAATTGAGGTTGTTGGAATTTGCTTTTACTAGCCATTTTGCTAGCTTATGGGCTGGAGATCGTACATATGAAACAATCTTCCTCATTTTGTTTCCGGGTTTATGGACTTCTAGGAGACCTTTAATTCTGGGAAGGATGGGGTTTGGTTCCCGAAGACGGCCTGCTGCATCCCCACTAGTTTGGTGTATCATCAATGTGTTTGGTAGGGGGTCTACTCGAAGCTACCTGTAAGATACATTCATGATCTTGAAGCCATCTGCCAGTCGTAGTCCTGCTTATCCATGATGACGACTCTGTTGCCTTTGTCTGCTTGTAGGTTTCTTCTCCTTTTTGTGTCTTTGTTTCTGTCTGTCCTTAATAATGTTTGAATTAATAATCCTCGCTGTGATTTTTAAAGATGTCGGAAGTGTGTGTGTAATTGCTTTTTCCACGTCGGGTTTGGTTGTAGCCGCGTATCCTAATCCCTTGTTGAGATGAGTCAGTTGTTTTTCCGTGAATACGGTTGACGACCAGTTCCTTAATGGAGTGGGCCACCAGCATCGTGTTCATGGTGGGTGTAAGCGTGGCCTGTTCCTTGGTGTGCTGTGTGGTCCGTGTCTGTTGGGATTCTATTTTCAGCCTGTTGAGTTTCCTATTGAGGACCGTTCATTTCCTATTCGATTCGCATTTCTCTGCTACCTTGCCTGGGGATAAAAACTCCTGGAATTTTATTCATTGGCTAACTTCAGGTGCAGAGAATAGCACTCAAAGTGTTCCGGCCCAGTTTGTTGAATAGTCGTTTGATGCTGTCCTTGATGAATTCCGCTTACATTTTCCTGACGATTTTGGTAGGGGTGGATCTTAATCCTATGACTTGTTGGTACAACTTTATATTTTAGGCATTTCTGCAGAAATGCTACGCCTCTCCTAAGAGATTAATGACTTTTACTACCCATCGATCCTATCCTATAACCTTCGGAATCAAATTTCAAAAACCTTTTATATTCCGTTTAGTAATGTTATCATTATTCTACTGACAAGCAGGTGTGAATAAAGTGAACCGGATAAATCTGTTTATATTCATCGAAGTAATGTAATTTCAACGGAACGAGATGTATGTTTCCAACTTGGTAATCTAATATGAATTTAATTTCAGAGACTATCAAAGCAAAGCTAACCGATATAAAGAAAAAATGTTCTATGGTATCAAGGCAACTTGCCTCCCTAAGCGATCCCTCCGCGTCCTACTCTTTTCATAAAACCTTAGCCTTTAATTCTATGTCAGCATCTGTCCTAAGTAACACTTTTCGATCACCTTTGTTCAACTAGAAATTAGAAGAAGAATTAGTATCTTCCATTTAATTCCAACTACCTTTGCTTATCTTCGACAGATACGCGTATTTCGTCTACAATGTGCAGACTTCTTCAGTGTCTCGTTAAGTCGAGTTATTAGTACGAGACACTGAAGAAGTCTGCACATTGTAGACGAAATACGCGTATCTGTCGAAGATAAGCAAAGGTAGTTGGAATTAAATGGAAGATACTAATTCTTCTTCTAATTTCTAGTTACAGGTATTCCACTAAACAGCTCAAACCCTCTAGGATTCACCTTTGTTCAGTTCGAAAGGTCTGATCCCTAGCTTAATAGTATGTTATTAGGGGTTGGTGCTTTGATCACGGCTGTCGTATAGAAACATCAGGACATATTATTAGTTGCTTACTATCATGATCAAAACACTCATCCTTTTCGATAATGAAGCGAGCAATGTGGTCATCATGGTATATTTGTTTTTTAATCAATGACATAAACATCAATGAAAGAATTATCAAGCAAATGAAAAGTGCACTTTTTATCGTTTCCCTAAATAATTTGATATCAGGTATTTGTAGATTGTTCCTAGCTGCGTCTAAGAGTGAATTTCGGCTAAACCCGCCAGTATCACACCTCTTTCAGTGCCGTTAAATAAACGTACTACGATGTGGCAATTTAAAGAAAGCAGATCACTGCTGATCATGCTCTTGATCTCCCATGACGGGCTTTTGCATGAGATTAGCCCTCTCACCTACGACAAGGTGACAATCATGATCTTCGAAAGGAACTTCTATTGAGTTTTATGTATTCGACCAGCAATAAATGACTATGCACTCCCAGAAGCCAATCATTCAACGTTATGTAAGTATTTGTACCCGCGTTCTTTTTCCTTTTGGCAAATCGCTTATTCCCTGACCTTCGGGGACTTGACGTTGATCTTTACAGAATTGAGTAATCTTTTCGGTGCTTCCTTGCTTGAACTAAGTACTGTCAAACAATACTCACGAGTACGCTTTAATACAGAAGCAGTAAAGCATGTTATCTTTTCCTACAAATTGAGCCATCTCACTTCAAACTTGTCGGAAGCACTAGAAGGAACATAGGGTCATAAAGCTTCAATAACAACAGCATCACCGTTCAGAATAGACTCGAGCCAATCACCTCACGAGGAAAAATTTCGGTATGGTTTAGTCAATCCAAACACTTCACATCTCCAAGTGCAAAGTTATATTTAGAATCAAACACACACAAGTGCTAAAAGTGAACGATATAACCACCTACAACAGACCATCGGCCTGTCTAAACCAACCCCGGATTCACTCCTCCTGGGTGTCGGTATCCAGCAGTTTATTAATGTTGCAAATATCCCTGGTGCTCCATGGTTCCAATGGATCCGGGGCGAAGCGACGCCCGCTTCCTGCTCCATCAGCTGGCGATGGCGAGGTTTACGATCACTGCCCGTCGGAGCCGACTGCATCCGCTTGTCCTTACTTCCGGAGATGCTCTCGTTCGACGTATCCGGCGAGACCTTGTTGTTCCGACCGCGTCCCATTGCGTGTGACCGCTTCTTGTGCGGTTTCTTGCTACTCTCTGTCGAATTGCTGTCCCGCTCGAGGAAGCCCGACTACGCTGGTGGAATTGCTCCATGCGGCGGTGAACCTCCTCAACCGTTACACCTTCTTCTTCGTCTTCCTTCGCTTCCTCATCAACGTCATGTTTCAAATCTTCGGCGCAGTACTCATAGGCCGTGTTCAGCGCCCCAAAGTCCTCCGGCTGGGTCCGGGTCAGATTCTTGTCGTCCCAAGCGATCATAAACAGCGGATGCTGGTCGGTCTTCTTCTTCCTGGAGGTGGTTCTCGAAACGGCTGACTTGGCCCGTCGTATCAACGAGATCTTTCCGAGGACTGGCTTCTCGGCCGCTTCACTATCGGTATCCTCCAGTGCTTCCAGTGTTTTAAGGAACTCGCGTTCCTTCACCGGATCGACAACGTCTTTCGCTTCCAGGAAGGGATTTAACTGACCCAAGGTCTGCTGTTCTTGTTGCTTCTGTTCCTCCTGCCGGAGCTGGCTCTGTTGGGCCAAATTGATCTCGTGCACGTGGTCCAAGGTGGACGCATCAATCGCCAGGGTTTTGCAATTCTGGGCGTAGTGATCGTCCACCGAGGCCGATTCCGAAATCATGACCAGCTCCCGCAGGGGATCCTTGTAGTCCTTCATCGGGGGATAATCTTCGTAGGCCGGCGGAGCGCTGACCACGGATTGCCGTTTGACCAGGGGAGGTTGTGGAGGAATTTCCGGAATGGGTTGCGCAGTCGGAACGGTTTGCGGTCTGACGGTGGCCGGTTTCTTCGGATCAATCGTCGGCGGACCGGTTGAAGTTGGTTCAGTACTCACCATGACAATGTCCTGCGTGAAGGTCATAACGTCGATCGCAGCCGTGATCGCAAACGGGTCCTCATCTTCGTAACCCTTTTTCCTGTGGGTAAATAAGATAAGGACATGATGTTGGCGACAGCAATGAGGGAATTACTTACTTTTTGGCGATCTTGGCCGGCGAGGTGATCGATGATCGTCCCCACATGATCCTACGTAGTTCCTCACCCGTCATGCCACGTTTGTTCAGCTCGTTCAACGTTACACGCAAAACGCTCTTCCAGTTACTTACCGCTCCCTTCCGTTGTCTAGCGCGGGTCTTGCTCTTGCTCTTGATGACCATGACTCCACGAATTTCATACCTGGGATCGTCGGACGGTCCCAGTCCAATTGAGTATTCCTCCAGGTACTTTTTGGCGTCCTCCTGCTTGACGGCTCGCTCTAGATTGACTACGATCTTAGCCCACTGCTTCATACCTTCCTTTTCGGCTTGCTCAATGACGTACGCGTAGGTGTTGCCCATCATGGCGATCAACATGTTTAGCAACAGGATCGGCACGAAGATCATGAAGATGATGAAGACAGTTTTCGCCAGATTCGGGTAGGTCGTCAGATTCAAATCGGCATACTGGCGCAAGAACCAGGAAGATAATAAAACGGTTAAAGCTGGACAAATTAAAGACTTACATCATAATCTCCGAGAGTGGTTTTGGAACAGCCCCATCCAGGTACCGAAGTAGCTGCCGAACGGGAATCTTCCGCCTCCGGATGGCCCTTGTACAGGAAGTAGAATGCCTGCGAGAATCCGAACAGCACGATCATGTAGATGATTCCGAAGGTGAACATGTCACCGGTGATCATGGAGAAGATCATCGTTACGAACGGACCCGTCAACCCGATGGCGCTGCAATTAGTAGCATGGAAGTTTTAGACTTTGGTTTCGAATCACTTCAGAGTACTTACCCAGCGAAGAACATCAGCAGGAACCAACTGCCTGGAACGGCGAATAGTAGAATCGCCTCCTCGTGTTCGACGTCGCCGATGATACGGAACGGAATGCACGCCAAAATCATCAGATTGGAAACCAAGAATATCGCTTTTGCCGGTGCATTACCCTGCAAGCAAAAATGACAATCACAAACCCATTTATCACGCCGTTTGGATACTCACAAGTGACTTGATGAACGAAATCAGGCCTTGATTTTTGATTTCGTCGCCCTGCTGCAGTACGACGTAGCTCAGCACTCCCATCACGGTAGCGATCTCAAAGCCATAGCGGAACCAGGTCGTCAAATCCATTTCTTCATCCTCGCCGCCATCTGGCGAAGCTGTTGCTGATGAATCCTCACCGCCGTCTGCGGAGTCCTCGCTTGCTTCCTTGAATACTCTAGCCGGCCGCAGGTACACCGAGCAGGACAAACAGAACAGATGCAGAGCGAGAATTAGCAATCGCTTCAGGAACTGATTTCTGGCGAAGGTTTTCCACTTCTCGTCCAGCAAACGTTCCACGATACCGCCGTCCAGCATGTTCAAATGCTCCTCTTTGGTTCCGTTGAGGATGATGAATAGAGCCGAGTTCCAATTCGTAGATCCATCCGGCATCAACGTGTCCAAGGCATTCAACGGATAGCCCGAACAGGTGATGTTGCTGTACCGCCAGAATTCTCTCGCTGAAAGTTCCAACATCTCACGGAACACTTCGTCACGACCCAATCGGCAGGCCAGGGTCAACGGAGTAAGCCCCGATTCGTTGACGATTCCGTTTTTGCAAGGCAGCTTCGGATGACGCAAAGCATACCCGAACATGTCCAATTTATCGCAAACGACCACCATGTGTAGAATCATGTTTCCGAAGCTGTCCTGAGCATTGGGATCCGCTCCGCATTCCAACAGTAGGTTATAGACCGATTCATTGGCGCAACAGGCAGCCCAAGCCAGCGGATACTCACCCAGGTAGGCCAGCCCTTCGTAGTCGGTATTCTTGGCCGGTTTCAATCCTTGCTGATCACGTGGAAGGAAGAACCGTCCGATGGCACGCTGGGACACATCCGCTCCGGCATCGATCAGATCGCCCACCAACTCGTTGTTGCTGTACGCGATCGCCAGGTGGAGTGCACTAGCGCCCAGGTACTCCTCGCCTTCCATCACGTCGATCGACAGCTCCGGAAACACGCGCAGCAGGATGCGGGCCAATCTAAGAATTTGAAGGTGAAAAATTCAAGTTCTTCCAAACAACCAATAGATAACACTAGTTTACAAAATAAATCAAAAGAGATGAACTTTATAATTCGACTAATGTTTCTAATGTGAAATTGTATGCAGAATATAAAAAAGCCGTCAAAAAAAATTGAAGTAGAACAGTTTTTGAGATATGGATAAAAGTTGAATGTTTAATAAATGAACAAAAACACATTTACTTAAAATGGAATATCTCCAACGCGTGTAATCCAATTCCAAATATTTTGTCATGAAATGAAGCAGAATTAAATTTAACA
>JASCZW010018913.1:0-14616 GCA_034211315.2 Aedes japonicus | reverse complement strand
ATATCGAGACACATTTATTCCTGCAATTTCATTATTGAATAACTCAATGTTGTGTATCTGAATAATCCGGTCAGTCATTGTCCTGAGAAGATGCCGAGACTGAAGGCTTGCTGGTATTTCTCCAAATTGTTCCGTGATGTGGTCGGTGTCATGTCCACCGTTTTCTGTTGCTCCACCATCTGACAGGATTACGACGATACGAATATAACCGACATGAATCAATAAATTCTTAATGACGTGTCCAAATGGATCGTACACTGCATGGATAAAAGGTTTTCAATTAACTTGTCAGTTAAATTTCTAAGTTTAGGCGAACACCGTCTCCTTCGATTTCAGCCAGTGCTGTTTACAACAATGCTTTGTTTCGAGTTCCATTTCCAAATCGTTTACACTTACACTACTTATGAAAGACACTGTTAAACTGATGTCATGACTTTGTACGAATCCTTTTTAATGTATCACTAGGAACGCACTTTAGGTACTTTTTTGAAATATTGGTATGTGCAGGGGTATGCATGTAAATTTTATATTATCTAATAACACCAAAGGGGAATTCATGAATAGGTATAAATGGCGTAACAATTGTATTCTTACTGGTATAAACAGTTTAACTAATTAAATACATTTATGTTTCTACCTGAACAAAATACGCTTGTACACTAACATGAATACTAATTATTTTGTTTCGGGTTAGGTTTTCATAACATACTGTAAGTATAAGTAGCAATTTGTCGATTTACCTACAGTAAATATCAGGAATCAGTTTGTCTAGTTTTCTCGGTAATAAAAGGTACATTGTAGAAAATTTTATGTACAATTTGAGAAGAATACTTTTGCAGATGGACAATAACGACTAACATTTGAAAAGGGATATTTTCAAAGAAAAAGGCATTTTTTAGACATTCATTTCAAATTATCTCTCGAAAACGGGTACATTTAGAATGTTGCTCACCAAAACATTTTTATTTAAAATTACTTAAAAAATCGTACAGGTTATTGAAATATGGTTATTTATAAAACAACAGATTAGAAAAAATAGAATTTTTCTTACTTCTAAGAACTTATCTTATCGTTGTGTTGCTCCATCAAAAATACAACTTTGTTCTTTTCTATGCGGACTGAACCCATTATGAAAAAATGTGCAAAATCGTACGTTGACAGATTTTGCCAATTGACGGTATATGTTTAACGTAGATTTTTGTTGAAGAAAAAAATAATTTTATACAGCGTACATTTTTTTCATAAAGTCAAATTAATTAACTACAACTCTTTCTCAGACGCAATTTTATAACAACCAACGGCTTTGAGTTATGATTTTTGCAAAATACGCATGACAAAACACATACGCCCTTTGAAAAAATGTCTTGAGTCAAAAATTACCTCTAACCGGCGGAAAATCCATCGTCACCAATTCCGAAGACATAGGCAAAGTTTCATCCTAAATCGGAGAGGGTCGAGTTTAGCTCATTTGCCATTTGGCAGAGAAATGCTCAATTTCACGATTGCTCTTACCGCGATGTTTGAGTTCTCGAACCAGTATTTGCTCCGACTGGCTTAAATACTTTCCCTTACCCATTTTGCCGAAAACAAGCAACAACTACCGCGCAACGCAAATTCAAACACGTGTTTATCAAGGACGAGGGCTTTAAAGTGTAAATATGACAGATCTCGCAAGATAACAGTAGCATAGGTACGCTCAATGCGGCTTCACGTTAGTGTGCGTTTAAACAACCTTCCTCTAAATCCTCCTTTTGCTTTATTTTCAGAGATCACAATGAACCTCCGTTCAATTTGTGTTCTCAAAACGTAACTACTGATAGGCTTTAGTAAACTGTATCTGACTTTTGTTTCGATCTTTTGTATTGGAAATAAAACCAAACATGACCTTGCGTTTAAACGAATTTCCCCACTGTATTAAGTTCCGTTGAATTTCTAATTTCTTGCTTGAGATCACGACTGCTTTGACGAAACGACAAATATTTGACCAACGTGATCGCCAAATATATTTGACCAAATAATGCTATGGCAAATGTTTGGTTTGTGTTTGTCATTCTAATTATTTGATGATTTGTCAAATAGGTACAATCCTTTGTCAAATAAATTTGCTCTTGCTTTCAATAAATAATTTATTTGTCGCTCTGGAAATTCTTGAGTGGCAAACATGGAGCAAATTCATACACAGCACTATGGTCCGAATGGACAAATTTCACAACAAAACAATCGATAACTCGGAAAACCATTAACTTTAGACAGATGGTGTCTTGGGAAGATTTGATTTTAAAATAGGATCTACTTCTGTTTGGTCATGACTGGGTGGTCCTTCATGTTCATAATAAGAATTTCACTTTTAGTTCTATGGTTTAGAGGATTTTTCTTCAGACAGAATTGTAGATATTGTTAATTTAATGAAAACTTTATGAAAAAAATAATTCTATCTCATCTACGTATCGTTTTATAACAGTTTTTCTAACTTTCCTTAGTGGGACTCTGAAAAAACTGTTTTTTTCGTAACTTTTATTTCAATTTTAACTTGAAAACTCCGCATGAATGACTTTAGTATAACATGACGGCACATTTTGAAGATACAAGATAGGTGCTAGCTATTGTGTTAGAAAGTTGTAGGCAGAAGTGAAAAATATACATTTTGCAAGATAGTCTTATTCTTCATTTGTAAGTATTTCAATCACAGAAGTCCGTAACCGAAAGTAGAACTTCCATCTACAAGATCTATGCAATATTGTTTATCCATTTTGTCCTTCAGAAAAAATCTTTTCAAATATGGTAGTTTGTGCATTTTTTCTGCTTAATTTTTCGATCAAGGCATCAAAAAATATCACCAAAGACCGTAATATCATTGATTTTATGAAAATGTTAATATTTTTATATTAATCCATCTCTGCCATTTATTAACATTCATATTACAGAGACAAACAGACATATCACATCGAATATTTCACTACAAATCAGGTCGCTACAACACCAGCGCCATCTGTTGAGAGCACATTGAGATGGATGATAAAGTTGAACAGATGGCAGTTGTGTGTTAACGTCAAACGAAGATTAAAATATGTTACACAGACAAAACATACATAACACTTATGGCAGTTTTTCTTCACCGATTACCCCATTAAACTGTCAATTCAAATGTTTCTTAGTTGCGATATCGTTGCAGGAGTACGTATAGCTCGATTTTCGTTTGACGTTAACACACTCACCTCCAAGTAACAATTTTAGTTCTATTCCAGCCGTATAGCACTCCTCCCGGCTTTGTTGGTGAAACTACATTCAAAACTGTTTGTCCACCAACACCTCCTCTATGCATCTTTAAAGCCGAAAGTGTGCAAAGCGGCCCACCTCATGCAGATCGGTTGTGGAAAACAAATTAATAAAACCTTTCTAAGACCATAAAAATTTTGAAAATGTTCTAGTGAGAGATGTTATGACCACTTGAGAACCATCATAAAACCTATTGACCGCCATCAAAATCCAGCATAGGGCCGACTGGCCACAGCTGTCAATCTTCACGATAATACATGGTTGGTTTTTCTTGTTCTGCTTTGTACGATTCTCTGCTACTTCTGATTCATTCAACAGTAAAAAATGGCTGAGAAAAAAGTTCTAGTGTTGCGGGACATTATGTACTGATAGAAAAATATCCAAAACCAATTGAGTATTTTATAGCGTATCATGATCCAATTCATATGCGCATTTAATGTTATGGTAAACATTGGCACGATAAGAGCTGAAAATTAATGCGCCTCGGAAATTATACAAGTTTACAACAACAAAAACAAAATTGAAAGAAATATATTTGATAAATTAATCATGAAACTCCTGAAAATTGATGGAATTCAAGAAGGTTATCTAAAAGAATACCGAAGCTGGTCTCAGATCAACAGTTCAATTGTATTACATTTAAAATTTGGTGTATTTAATTTTTCACATTTCAATTATTTCATATATTTCAATATGGCGATTGCAAGAAATCGCTGTTTTGCCAGAAAGCCAATTTATCTTAGCCATGACTATTTTAAAACCAACTAGTCATTTGGTAGCTTTCTCGATGCCAATTAGCCGTTTAATGCATTTACTGGAGGCAAAATGATTTTAAAATGCTTTTTCAACTGACCATAATAAGAAATAATATGAATGAGGCTTAAAACGGCATTTCAAAACAGCATTTTATGAGTTTATAAAGCCAAAATAAAACCATTGATAGAGTAGAAGGAATTTTAGAAGTCAAGGTTTTAAGATTATTGTAAAGAAGCTGTGTAGGTTCTTCATAAACCTGACTAAAATTTGAAACCCGTTGGCACCTCTTGCTGCCATAATAAAACCGAATCAATTTCTAGTGGCGTTCATAAAACTTTAACAAAACTTAGTAAAGCTTGATGGTTTTGACAGTGTTACTTGGGTACTGCCATCTGTTCAGCTTTATCATCCATCACAGTGTGCTCAACAGATGGCGCAGGTGTGTTAGTGACCATGATTTGTAGTGAAAAATGTTCGATGTGTTATGTCTGTTTGTCTGTGATATGAATGTTAATAAATGAGCGGAGATGGATTAATATGGTTTTTCAAAATATTAACATTTTCATAAAAACTCGAATAGTTACGGTTCTTTGGTGACAATTTTTGATGCTGCTGATCGAAAATTATGCAGAAAAATGTAAAACTACCATATTTAAAAAGATTTTTTTTGCCTACAGGGGACAAAAATGGACAAACAATTTTGCATAGATCTTGTAGATGGAAGTTTGTACTTTCAGTTCACGGACTCAGTAGTTTGCAAATATTTGCAACAAAGAAATAAGATATCTGCAAAAACGTACTATTGTTTACATTTCAACTCTATAACTTTCTTAATACAATAACTAGCACCTATCTTGTATCTTCAAAATGTGCGTCATTTTATACCCTAAAAGTCATTCATGCGGAGTTTTCAAATTAAAATTGAAATAAAAAAGTTACAGCAAAAAAACTGTGTTTTCAAGTCCCACCTAAGGAAAGTTAGAAAACTGTTATAAAACGATACGCAGATAAGATAGAATTATTTTTTTTCACCAAAGTTTCATTAAATTAAAAATATCTACATATCCTGTTGAAGCAAAAATCCTCTAAACCATAAGAATACAAAGTTGAAATTTTTATTATGAACATAAAAGGACCACCCTAGTCACAACCCAAACCAAAAGATAGATCCTATTTTAAAGTTAATGGTTTTCGATTTATCGATTTTTGTCGTGAAATTTGTCTATTCGGACCATAGTGCACAGAGAAAAATAGCCAATTCATACACAGAAAAAAATCCGTCCTGAAAAAAAAATCCGTTGATTTTATCGTGATTCTGTTCATGAATGATGAAACATAACCACAAACCATTCCAGGACCATTTCGCTTATTGTTGACGACCGTTTCCGTGTTTGTTACGATATCTACCTCTTAGCAGAAATATAATAAACCTTGCGAAGTTTAAGCAGATGCAGTTCGATCATGTAGCAAAAACAAATGTTGTCTGGTGGAAATATTAACAGATTGCTCAGAACTTAATTCAGAGACCTTTAATATATCAAAGAGCTCAAGAAAATCCTCTAAATATTTATTTTTCAAGACTGCAGGATGCTTCAGGAATTATTTAAAAGGTCTTCAACAGTTCAAAAGTTTTAATCACGTTCCGTTTTTTAGAAACCAGTTTGCTCCAGAAACTATTTCCAAGTCCTTTAGGGTGTCAAAGATTTGAAGAAAGTCCTATGCATATTTCAAGACTTCAAAGTGAAACAGCGATTTAATTCAGTATAATAGCTATCAAAGTCCTTCCTTAGCTCAGTCGGCAAAGGTGCAGCTACAAAGCAATACTATACGTTGAATGTGGCTTATACTGCCACACAATCATACTAATACAACTCATTCTCAACGATTCCGGAACCAAAAATCTTATCTACATACAAATTTAACTGATTCCAAGCCATATTTAAGTATATTTAAATCAATCATATTCTGAAGTTGATTCAAGCATATATTCGCAATCCAAAAATATAGTTGATTTTAGATGAAATATCATTGATTGAAATATACTTTTTCCGTGTATATGCAATCATTTGCAATCAGTACACTGCAGCGAAATAATCTTTCGTTATTTATAAGATTGCATTATGATTATTTGCTATACTAGAAATCAGTATGAATTTCGTAAATTTATCTTTATGAAATATAATGATGTCTAAAAGATAAAAAAAATATGGAGCTACCTAGATTCGAACACTTGTAACTTGTAATCAAAAAAGCTTAAAGGCGTACTAGAACAACGTCGTGTGAAACAAAATCCATTCATAAGTCAGCCTTATACAATTCCATAGCATCGTTCATAAGTTCAACCTTTATGCAATTCTTCAAGATTATTTGGCTGAGTGTATAGTACGTAATCAAATCTTTATCGATAGTTGACACAAACAATCGCTTGACATATTTGGCCAAACAATTTTGAGTCAAACATTTGCCAAAACTAGTCAAAGGTGATAGCTTGGTACAACAACTTTGCAAACAGCATTATTTGGCAAACTTAACGAGACAAATATTTGCGTATTGTCAAACAGTGTAATATTAGCTTAAGTGTCTAGTATACAAATATCAGTCGTTTTTCTAATACGGTCGCAATAGTGTTTTTCAAAAAGTATTTTTTTAAAGCTTAGCTTATTAACTATTGATTTATTGGAAAACCAAACGCTAAAATTTGAAATTTTTCGTATTTTCAAGAGCTGTTATCCTCAAAAATGTATAATATGAAACTACTTGGAACGATTTGTGTATTGCCCATAACATAAATTGTTCACAAATTCAATGCGTTCGGTAAAATTTTCTTCACTGAATCTGCACTTTGTACTTAGTTCTCAGGTAATGAATTTGAAACAATTTACAGATTATTATGGAAGAAAAGCGCGGCCACGAATCTGCAGCACCGTTTGAATTCTGATAGGACTTGTTCAACTCATTCGTTTACTTTTTCGTTTACTCTTCGTTGATGGGACTGGAAGGAACATGGTTGAATTTGTTGCAAATCTATGAAAAGCTTCCGGTGAAAAAGATTTTCGCAAAGTTCGTACATCTCTGATTACATACATGTTTGCATGTTATTTGTAGAGGAGATGCTCTTATCTAAAGCATACATAAAATAAACAAAAATACACACAGTGAAGCTTTGAATAAACTTGCAATCGCACAGCTGCGATCTAAACCACACACCAACAAACTAGCTGAACGTGACTGCATGGAGCTGATTTGCATCATTCAGAAATTCGTTCGCAGGCACAGTTCATCTAGAGCAAACGGTAATGTGACGTCAGTAGCTGCCCCCAGTAGATGTATAGCGCAATCAATTCCCTATGATATGGAATGGATGGATGTTTGCTCTCACAGCCATCGCCACTCAGGGTGCGAAAAAGAGTCACACCGTGGTTGAAAACAGCAGTTTAGACACTAAATTAACTGCGTGGTAACAAGTCACTTATAAGGTACTAATTTTTGGAAAGGTCTGTTAAACAACAAACGTGAGTACAGTGATAGTTTTCATCAATCTCCGATGCTTTTCCATCTCTAGATTCACGACGTAGAACATCCACACCAGAACCGCTAGGCAAACTCCTTGCGACGATGTTCTCATCCGAACGACCATTTAGTTCCGCGTATGAAGCCACACACCATTTAAGAGTAGTCATTCCAACGAACTTGCACTCATTTGGGTATCCTACTAGAGCGAACCCACCAAACCCAAGCTGTAGGCAAAAGTCTTTCGGTGCGCTTCTTCACCGGCAGGAGACACCACAGCGCTTCACGACACTCACCGGAGCCACGAAAAGAGCAGAAATTGGTCCTCGAGGAAAATGAAGCGAAATGTGAGCTTAATTGGAATGCAGCAGCACGAGAGCTCTATCTAGGACAACCGACTGTGAAATGTGGAAGGAAAACACAAGTTTCCGCCAATTATTTAGAAAAGTCTCCTTTTTCTTCAAAAGAGCAGGAGAGAAAAAATCCCAAAGGGACATTTGCATTAGCGCCGTAGCATGCTAATGATCTCGTTGGTGTTGAATTATGAACGAAAGAAGAAAAAAAAACGCCTTGATTCCATCCCCAAAGTAAGCGAAAGTAATCCGAACCTGACCTAGAGAGGGGGGAGAGACTGCAAATCAATGATCGTTGCTCGGAAAAGCAGTCTTCCCGGAAGGTCAAAAAGACAGCCGCATTTTCCCAACTTGTCGAGAAACTTTTAATGAAGGTGCTTCAAATGTTGCACGAATCAGCTGCTAATATTGATTCGATCGTCCAAAGGCAGGAGCGAGCGAAAACGTTTTCTCGTTTCCAGCGGTTCGGAATGGGGAATTCCACCTTATTGGGATGTTCGAGGTTTTTTGTTTCTGTTCCAATGTTGATACAATGTACGAGGAAAAGTTTGGGAAATGTCTTCGTTGAAAGCACTTTTGGGCGATTGGCTAAATTGGAACTCCCTGATGAGATCCAGAACGAGATGATGGGTGAGACAAAACCGAGTCAGCCGCAATTGGATTTACAAACCGGAATTGACAAGTTCAATTTACTAGCGTAATTAGATGCAAAACAAATCTGCAGGCAAATCAAGCGGGATTTCAAGGGGTTTGTAACATCCGGTTCACGTGTTTCCTTCGAACGTGCAATTCTGTGCTCATCCGCGACCTACAGATGGTTGTAAACAAATAAACAACGTGGTTCGTGGTCATTCTCGAGGTCAGGCGATTGCAAAGCAATCAATTATGCTTGCTCATATTGTATGGAATTAATTTAAACCCCAAGGCACCCTTAACAAAACAGCTGATCTGGTGCTGATGTATTTCTACTTACTTCTATTTCATGGGCCATCCATAAATGACAAAGTACCCTAGCAAAGGAAAATAACAAGCTGGTATCAAATAAGTAACAAGTTCTGTTATCCCAGATATCGTTTTGATTTCCGCTGTTATCGCATAACAAATTTAGTTATCACCATTTGCAAATTTTGTTATCATATGTTATCATTTTAAACATACAATTTTTGAGGAACAATACCAATTGAATGATAAACCTTGAATATTCCCAGCATAGTTGAACATGAAATTTAGTTTTCCGTTAATTTTTTTTCACAGATTTTAGCGTGAGAGTTTGATTTCAAATTGATAACATAATATGAAACTATTTCAATAAATCTGCTTGAAGTACAGGATTTTTTATCAAGATGTTCCACTGATAATTAAATAAGCTATTATATTGATATTCAACGAGTATCCTTGCGGACGGCCTTCCGGCAGTTAACCGGAACATTCACCATGGCGGACGACAACATGCGTGTAGGCAGGTTTATGAGTTCTTTCTCCGTTTATTTATCAATTCCTACTCAGATTTCGTGACAAAATTGTTGGAGTAGATCTCACGCTACTGGTTGGCCCAGATATTCTCGATGGGACGCAGCTGCGAGACGTCGGGCGGGTACACCGACTTGGGTACCACATCAATATTCAGCCACTCCATCTCCTCCAACGATCGCTTCGAATAGTGGGCCAACGCCAGATCCGGCCAGAACACCACGTCTTTACCCTTATTGTATTTCTTGATGAACGACGCAACTTCCGATAGGCATTTCCTACTACAAATTCCTCCGTTCACGGCCAGTCCGGAGTGAAAAAAGAGCGGCTTTGACATCCCCTTCTCGCTGATTGTCAGCCACGGCAGCACCTTCTTGGGGAACTTGGTGTGTGAAATGAACTTCACCTCGGAGTTCACTTCCTTTGTGGGGGAAGTTTAATACGAAGTGCCCTGCCAGTCGTTGCTATCCAGGGTGAGATAGGTCCACGTCGCGATTCGCCGGGAAAATCGAGTTGACCATCTTATTCAGCCGCTGCCGCTGCGTCTTTGCCTGCAGCTCCGAATCCAGTGGACGCGACTTCCGCTTCCTGACATGTACGTTCACGTTCCCAGGTACTTTTTCACTGTTTGGCCGGTTGAACCAACCTCCCGACCAAGCGCACGCAGCGATCTAGCCACTTTTCCCTTGATCTTCCTCTTCAGTATCCTTTGGAGCTTCTTGTCGCTCAGGGTCGTCGGCCGTCCGGAACCGGGCTTTCTTTCGATGCTCTGATTGTTGTCTAATAGTGCGAAGATGTTGTAGATGCCGAAACGGGCGTATTCGGCGTTCACAAAGTGCCGCACGAGGTCCGTTTCGACGCGGCGGTTTGCCGTTCTTTGAACGCGCACACTTCTGAATGGAGTTGCTTTACTGTTTTTGCCATGACGGTTACAGTTCGATTGACAAAGCTGTCAAATTTTGTCTGTTGACTCATGGGTTACTATGATTAATGCTGCATGGGTAGTTGCGTCAGAGCGGATGAAGGTAAACCCATGAAAAATCGGCAATTTTTGTCCATTTTTTGTAATCCAAACGTTGCAGCGTTACTGAGAATACAAACCGGTTACTCAATTTGATCTTGCTATTAAGTGGAGCTGCATACATGACACGGTTTTGGAAAGGATGGTAGCTACGTTAGTTACATATATACAAACATGTGCAGACTTCTTTAGTGCCGTGTACTAACCCTTTCGGGTTGGACCATGTATTGGCAATTATTTCCAATATTACCTTATAAAGTTATTATTTCCAGAACAAAACATTCTTTAATTGAAGTACTCCAGCCAGCCAAGAATTTTTTTGGGTCGAATTCAGACCCGCACATATGTGCTGGTCCACCACTAAAGCGGCCAATCCTCTAACGAACATGTTTTAATCGTTGTAGTTGTTCTTTTTATGAAAATATAGGACCCGAATTTTTTTATTTTACGATTAGGATGCTCATTATTATGTTAAGGTGGTCAAAAAGTTCTGAGTTTTTGCCCTTATATAACTTTTGTTGCTTTGCAACTTCTTGTATCGAAGAAGAGAAAAAAGCCTTTAACATAGGAAGCCATACAGAGATGAACCAATAAAGGGCTGACATATACCTCATATATTTTGGGGTGGCCAATGTCTAAACGCCACAAAAAATTTCAAAATTTTACAAGGCCAAGATCTACGAGGAAGAGGGGGAGGAGGGTTCATGTTTTCAGGAGTCGGTCTAAGTGTTTTATGGATAGCCCCTTTGTTCTGATACATACTTTGGGTTGGCGCAAGTAGGTCACATTTTTCAATCATTAGCTCCTCAGAATCCTCACAAAATAGAAAAAAATAGGTCTTCAACAAAGTTCTTTCAGAGATCCAGCCTTGTCTAGCAATGGACCGATAGGGCTTAATTCGCATTAAATCGGACGGCCTATTGAAAAGTATACTGAAATACATGAGCTTCACAATGCTCGAAAAATACATTTCAAAAGCTCCCCTTTGCAAAAGAGTGGCTTTTTTCGTTTACTTTCTCTATTGTTAATACCTGTTTTCTAACTCTATCTGACAAATTAACGGAGGACGTCCATAAATTACGTCACACTTTAAGGAGAGGAAGATGGGGTTTAGAAACTGTGACAGCCCATGTTAACATTTCGTAAATCCTACACTAGGTGTGTTACAATGGATTGAAAATGGAGTTTTTGCGCAACATAATTGCTTGGGTAATGTTTTTTGGCAAATGATCAACTGCTGGGACTGTTCATAGCCACGTAGACTAGCTTTAAGAAATCTCAGACCCTTTCCTTACTCGTAGGCACAAAATCTGTACATTTTGCAAAGTTATATTGAAAGTGAACTTTGACGAGAGCCCCACTTCATTCCTCTTAAAGTCTACGTAATTTATGAACGGAGTCCTGTATCCTGTACTACTACATCGGTCATATATGAGACAATAAAATAAATAATAGCCAATTAGCCAATGAGACAATAAAATAACGAAATAGCTTCCAAGTCTAATGTAAGATCTTATTTTAAGGTTTCTCATCCGATATGAATTTTTAATATCAAAGTATTGATATAGATGTTGTTATTGACACAGGGTATACTGTAATATTACGAGCTGCCTAAAAATGACTGAATTATTGAAAAATACCCAGCATATGTATCACATAATGAAAGTCTACAGGGACGGCACCCACACAATTGTGCAGGTCCCACTTTGTCCCTCCAGACATTTTTGGCATGTTAATAAATCAGAGATCGAAATTCTCACTAAGCTGGGTGAAACCCTTGTTCTCTCCTGCATATGCGAAAATATCTTTCTCCAAAGCTCATCGAAAATATTTTCTCATGTCAAATTTTTCACTGAATACATGCCACCCAAATCGTATACGAGGAGCAAAAACCGAAAAACCTATTCACCGGCCAAACCGGTGCACACTGGTACCGCCATAGACCATCATTATCGAATGATAATGTCAGAATAAAACAAACATGAACAATGGTACATTTTCAGGTGTCAAAAAGTAAGTGAAAAATAATTATCGGCCTCTAGGATTCACTGAAAAAGAAACGATTTATCAGCTACTCATGCTCTCCGAAAATTAAGAATCGCCGTTGTTTTTCTCGCGAAAACTGCTGTAAGCGTATAATAGCCTCCCGCTTCTCACATTCTCATCTCTAGGATTTTTTTTCAAAAGGGCGAACCTAACAATGAGAGATTCTCTCCTCTCACGCTCTCTTTCATTAATTACAGCAGGATTATAAAACTTTTGAGGGATTAATTGGTACAGATAGAAACACAACAGTGCTGGCTAGCATACTGTACAAATAGTAGAATGAAAAACGTAAAGCTGAATGGAATATGAATGAAAGAGAAAGTGATCAGAGAGAGTCTCTCAATTTCAGATTCAACCTAATGAAAAAAAAACCCTAGATCTGTTTCTCCAAGCGGGTGAAAGAAGACGTTTCTCTTCTCAAGTAGGCGAAAATTTTGGTCTCTGGAATAAATTGACACTTCTTCTTCACTTTGTTAAAGAGTAACTCTTGTACTTTTGCATGTGTTGAAAAAACGAATAACAACAAAAAACAACGGATAAAACTTTTAGGTGTTGTTTGTTTACCTCATGTTTAAATTAACATTGGTCCGTTCAACAAAAACCAATGCATGATCATAAAATAATAAGTAATAATTCAATTATTAACATCAAATTTGTTTGAAAAAAAATTTATGTTGTGACAGAATAGAACATGTAAAGTTATTAACATCAACCCACACTAGTGCGAATTTGTCCCGAAAGGGCTTGAACGTGACTATTAGTACACGCGTATTAGTACACACGTATTAATACACGACACTGAAGAAGTCTACACATGGTAGACGAAATACTTGTATCTGTCAATTTAAGCAATAAAGGTAGTTGGAATTGGATGGAAAATAATCCTTCTTCTCATTATCTAGTTACAGGTACTCCGCTAAACAGCTCACACTACCAGGAGACAAAAATTGTCAGTGGTATACAAAAATATCAATCTTTTGTCTTCATTTCCGAGAAAAGAATAAAAGCTTCAAATAGTTATTTGTCGAGCATTCATGATGTTTATAAATACAAAATAAATAAAAAGTAAAACTAGCTTGGTAAAAGAATGTATGACCTTCCGATTGTCTTCAAATTTTTTTTTTCCATCGGCCTAGGTCCTCACATGGTGGCACTCACCGACGCCAGGAAGACGACTCCACTACCTGGACCCTCTCTACCTATCGACTCATGAATATGAACCGGGACCAACGAAGGAAGACGTGTCCAGATTTTTTCACCCCAGAAAAACAACCGACGTCGACTGGGATTGAACCCAGACCCACTGGGGTGCCAAGCAGCAGTCACGCTTAGCACTACACCACTGACGCCAGCTGTTTTCAACTTGCCTCTTTCAATTTCACAGCCTGTCGTACTCCAACGGAACTGTCAATACTTTCTCTTCATTTCTTCGTGCTAGCAACAAATTACTGCCACTCCTAGAGCCTCTAATGTTGATGGAAAATTATCTGTTTATAGCAAATTTCATCAAAATCATGTTTTTATCAGGATGACCGATTTATTTCGAAGCAATTGAGACATTATGAATAAATTTTTAGATGTGTCTTTTCGCGCAGCTTAAAATTTTTTTTTTAATTTTTTAGACATCATAGTTACGCTGAACATATTATCTACAAGATCTTCGAATGATATAAATTTTCATAATATGAACATGAGCTAAATGACCGCCCACGGATGCTATTCTGTTATTGCCAGATCAGCTGTAATTACACAAAGAACCAACAGATGATGCATGACTCTAGTATACATCCTCAATGTGAAAAAACTGGTGACCGGCGCCGGACGTGCCCGAATGCTGTTCAAATAGGGAATTGGAAGAAACGTGTTGATGTGACAATCGCTTTGTAGGAATCCAAGAAATCCTCTGCTCTTTCACGAGATTTCACTGGGATGTTGGATAGCAGAAGGGTTCGTTTTGGTTAACAATACGCTGTAAGTATGTAACTAGCACAATTTGCTATAATAATATCTATGAATATATATGATATACATATGAATATTTGAATACAAGAAAAACATTTACATGTACATAACAGCTGAAATCCCACATCCTGAGTTTTTTTACTATGATAAATAAACAATGAAATGATGAAATTAATACGATGTTTAAATCCTGCACAATATACAGTTTTTATACCTAAAACA